>PVIC010042493.1:0-15783 GCA_004025085.1 Thryonomys swinderianus
TCAGCACAGGCAGACCCCCCCCCCCATTTTAATGTGTAAGAGTAAAAAATGGGCTTATTCTTCAAATTTGACAGTTCAAATGTTTGTAGAGGAGAATCAAACTACTGATGAAGCTGCATAGAACAAAATCTGAATAATTGCGGTTTAAAACTAATGAGATTCTTTCAAAATGCTCTTCCTCTAAATTGCCCAGATTCTTACTTAAAAGGTACTTGCTTTTCAGAAGTAAATAAAATATATTTGGCTGTAAACTTCCAAATTCAACAGTTTAAATGTAATCACATTATAAATCTTTAGTATTTCAGTGGCACTCTTTTAACTTTATTTCTTTTAAAGTGGTGGTTTGGACAAGAATAACTATTTATCTCCTTTTTTTCATAATTTTCAGTAACATGACAGAAGAAAATACAACACATAACAAAATGTTGGATTTTTTTTTTCTTTCATTCACTAATGCTTTTGTAAGCCCTTCAGGAACTTCTGGAAAGCAGTGAAACTTTCTGAATGGAGAATTTTTTCCCTCTTTCCACTGTTGTAAAAGATCACATCAGCCAAATATTATGAGTGAGAGATTTATTTGTTTCTAGTTAAAATCTCTTTGATCAGATAGAGACATCTAGGCCCAAGAATAAAACCCTGACTGAAATTTATGATTGGAACGAGGCCAAATACCACTTGTCAGCTGAGAAACTTGCTCACTGGCATGAATCATTGCTTTTCTGAAGCTCAAGTGATTTTTCTGAGGGTCGATCAGTTTCCCTGGTGGCGAAAAACTTCGCAGGTTTGACTAAGAAGGTGGGATGATGAACTAATAAATGCAAAAAGCACCATTTCTTCCAAAATGTGAGAATATGACCTTCTTAAATATATTCATGATTGAATACATTCCATCATTTCACAGATTAACTAAACTATTTCATCAACAGAAAAGACAACTCCCTTGAAAAGCAGATAAATAGAAAGCTTAGCATATCATCCCTTCCAAAGGAAGCAGTAGGATGTTCTGATGTATAAAGAAGTAAACTTTAAGGGCTTAAAACCTCCTTATGTCAAAATTAGGAAGAGATATTAAACCAAGATAAATAATTCCATTTGAATCTTGTGAAAATAAAACAAAATTATGGATGGATGTCTTCAAACTCCATAACCAAAGGAAAAGATGTAAAAGAGATTTTCAGGTTTGCATTTTCATCATCTCAATGCTTTACTTTGTTTTATATGCACCAGCTATTCCCAAAGCAGCCTAGCACCATAGCCCACCACAGTGGGATGTGTCCATTGAGCTCATCCAATCCAACACTCCTTTCAGATGGGGCAGCTGAGGCCCAGTCAGAGAAACAACTCAATCTCACAACTTTATAGCCTCACGAAGATCAGAAACTCAGATTCCAAGACTCATAACTGAAAAATGCCACCTTTAGGCTCTCATTTTGTGTAAATCAGACTTTATGACTCTGACATAAATATAATTTAATATGGTCTTGAACCTAGAGAATTTCTCTCCTATCTGGGAGACAGGAAACAAACCAATCAAGTACACAGAGCCATAGGAAGAACTAAATGATCAGCTCTGGAAGAATTTATCATTCAGGCTTGTCAGGGAGCACATTTTCTCTCAACTCAGACTCTCCCAATTCCAAAAGCCAATATCAAGGCAATCTCACAGCTCAGCAGTAAAGCTACTTTTAACTCCAGAATGAGATCTTTGGGTTCAGTGGACCCACCAAAGCATGGCTGAAAATCAGGCCACCGGCCTGTAATAAACTTTGTATCTTGCCTGTGTATTGCCACAAGTAGTCTGCCATTGTCTTGTGATATCTCTTGCACATGTATGTTTCTTGTAAGCTTGGAAAACCTCAAGACTAAACATAGAAGACTTTCGGGAATCATTAATGATTCTCTGTTACTATGCTTTGTACTTAGATGCTCCGGTTTTCAATGTTTTCTGCAAGGTTCATAGGACAGGCAGTATTTTATTCATTCATATGTACATTCATTGATTCAAGAACTATGTTTTTGGAGAGCTGTTTTGTTCCAAATCAGTAAATTGTTCACGGTGTCAAAATGAAAGCGGCGTGACAAGTGAGGGATTTTGCCAAGGATTACCCAGCATAAAGTTCATTCACCATTCCTTTCTCCCTGGTAGATTGAACGTTGTAACTGACACTGTCAAGATTAAAACGTCCAAACATGTCAGCTAACAGTCTGACAGATATCTAACTCAAATGTTGCTTTTTACAAGTTGATAGCAAACAAAATAGTAGTTTTAAATGAAATTAATAAAATAACGTGTTATTATTTAAAAGTTGTTGTCCAGAGAAACATGAATCCAGATCCTATCCAGGATCAACAAAATATATTTTAGCCAGGTGTAGTGGCTCATACCTGTCATCCTAGAACTCAGGAGCCAGAGGCAGGAGGATTACTGTGAGTTCGAGGCTTGCCTCAGCTACATAGTGAGCTCAGGGCTAGACTGAAGTACAAATTGAGACCCTGTTTCAAAAAACTAAAAGAAAAAAACACTTATCTGTTTTAATCTTTGCATCAGTAGGTCCATTATGGACATGTTGATGAACACTTGCATATTACGTGTTCTTCAAATGAGGAATGTATATCATTTTTATTCCCTTCCTTTTCAACCAGTCTTCTCAAAGGATGCATGTATTAGCACTGGAATTCATCCTCTAAGGAAACACCTGAAAATGAGGATATTTCAATTCTTTTAGCAGCCCTGTGAATACCACAGGAAAAGTGGATTATCATATGCATATATTCTCTATTTCAACAGAGGATAATCTGTTTTAAGTCTTTACATCCATCACAGCAATCTCAAATCCTTTGTTATGTGATACACTTCTAAAAGGAGTATACCTGGCCAATATATTATGATATTTTAACCAAACATAAAGAGCCTCTAGATCACCATAATCAAAAGAACAAATGAATGTCTTTTTCTTTCTCTCTCTCTTGTTTTGCCACTCTCGTCATTTAGTATATAATCATAGCATTTCCATGAATGAATCAGACTTTCTATATTTTGGATTTACATATCAATTTGTATCTTAGTTTATAAAATACTAATTTATTTGATCACATGGTATTAAGACAAAATTTTTATGATCAAGAGCAGATTCAGTATGTGTGTGTGTGTGTGTGTGTGTGTGTGTGAGTAAGGAGTCAGTAGAGTTTGTTTCAATTCTTAGAGAGACATCACTATCTAAATTGCTGTTTGTTTCTAATTTTTAAATTATGATACAGATATTCACAGAGAAGTACTAGTGTATTTTAAAACCTCATTTACCCTAAACATACAGATTATAATGACATAAATATGATCATGATGTGTATATACAATGTCCCAATAAAGATTAAAAAAAGAATAAAAACCTTAACTTGTATACATTTGAACAGAATATATCAAGGCAAAGAGTAGGTTTGTGCATTATTTTGTCATTAGGTACTGGTAAGATTTTGAAAAAATTTTCTAACTAATTCAAATGTTCATTTTTAATGAATATTTATTAACTGAAAACTACAACATAAAATAGCTATGTTTGTCCAATAAAATACAATATCATTTGATCACATTTTCAATATTTCACTTTGTCTATTAACAGCCCAAAATATGACATTTATTTTCTCAACCAATGTCACTATTTGGCACAGAAGTCTATTTACACGAGAGCTTGTTTCATTTGCTGTTTATTCCAATAACTTTAGAACAATTATTTGCAACTAAATCTAACAGTATTTGTACAAGTACTTTCAGGCTAAAATACCGCTAGAAAATTCCAACACACATGCAATTCAATATGTTTACATAATAACATACACTTATTACAAAACCTGCGACTCTAAGCACTTTGTAGAACGTGAATACAGGAGTCGCTCTACCTCTAAGGAAATGTGGTCATGTCTGGGAGAGGAGATGCTGAGTCCTGTGCTCAACTGAGTTGACATGGGTTGGCTACTCGGCCTGGCCAGGAATGCTACTGGGCCGTCCAAGAATCGCTTCACACAAATCTGCAGTAGACTTTCAGGGATAAGCCCTTAGCAACCAAGATACCGGCAGCACAAGCAGCACTGACAAAACACTCTTATTATGCATGTGGGCTCTGTTTTAAGCAAAGTTAACAGTGAAAATCCAAACATGAAACAGATAAATTCAGGAATGGTTATTGGTATTATAAAATGGGTTTCTGCTTTGCAAAATGATTTACAACTTTCCTCTAGTTGGCAATTCCCTTGATGAATTGAAAATACAGCTTGATGTACAAAATTGCAATTTACTTGTGGCTTTTTGCACAATCTTATGAGAAACAAAGTATATATATATATATATATATATATATATATATATACAGTACTTAATTTTCTCTGCCAGTAAAGTGTCCTATCATGGTTTTGGGAAGAGACACTTAAGCCAAAACATTACTTTTTTAAACCAGTGACATAGAAAGAAAATAATGCCTGTAAAACATGAATATCCCAGAAAATATAAGTACATCTGTGATGTCATATTTACAATCTTGATAGTCAACTTTGCAAAGTAGATCTTTATATAGAATACACATAAAGCTATCTACAGGCCCTAAGACTAGCCCAACTTTGCAGTGGTTTGTTTTATTTTGGTGGCACTTTTTCCTTCCTAGTTATGTAATTCTGAGGAGATAACAGTGCTTCCGTTGTTGTTGCCAATCGATTTATATCAGTTTTGTACCTTAATACATAAGAATGCACAAGAAACAAAGCTCAACCTCTGGCACTGCATGACTGTTCTCATTGTTTACTGGGCCGATTGTCATTCAGGTAACATTCTCCTTTATTCGCACTAAGCTACTTGTCAGGTGGGAAGAGGATCTTGTTTTGGGTAGGCAGTAAAGAGGGAAGAGTCAGGGCAGCAGAGACCCCGTCTACTGTATCTCTCTGCTCCCTCAACACAAGGCAGAGCCTGGCACCTAGGAAGCAATCACTCAAGAACTACTCATTGAATGAAGATGGAGGGGATTAGCGAGACTGGCCGAAAGGCATTCTGCACTCTAGCATCCAATCCAGAATGTTCTGGGCGTGCGTACAATCAAAATGAATTTTCAGCATCTGAAAAACTACAGAACTTCTCTCTTGTCCATTAGTCACTTTCTGTAAAATCCTTAGACTACTGAGCCCTTGGTGACATGGAATCATTTAGAAAAATTAAGTCACCATAGGAGAGAGAGGACAAAAAAGAGGAAGTTAAAGAGTCATTTCCTTACTTGCCAAACGCCGGAGGGAACAAGGCACACAGGATGACCAAAATACAGAACCAAATTAGAGTCTTGGCAATGGTGTTGAGTTGGAGAAATGGGTCTCAATACAAATTTAGTTATAGGTACACTCAGAAATAGTGAAAGCCAGTAATTAAAAGCTAGAACCAAAAGGAATTACCATCTGCCATGTGTAGGGCCACGTATCTAGGTGTGTTCCGGGCAGAACCCTGGGAATAGCATTCTGTTGGCTGGAATCTTTTCACAGAGCTGTAGCTCACACCCCTTCCAAGCTTCATGTGAAGTAAAAGGGAAATCAAATCCAGCTGGAGGAGATCAAAAGAAAAATACTAAAACAAAATGTGTGAAAATGCTTACATGCATAAAACAAAACAGAATATAGTTAGTGAGCATGCTAATACATTAATAAAACTGAAAGTCTTTGTGATTGTGTTAGAAAGTGAAGCTTTAAAGTAGAAAGGTCCATTATGCTTTTAAATGAGTTAGTCTGGGCTACATGCAAACAATTTCATCTTAAAATTCAAGGCAAAGAAAGCATGAATCTAGAGAAGCCTGAGAGTATAGAATTCAAGCATGATAGCAAAAGAATTAAACAATTAATGAATGAGTTTATTACTATGAACACTGCCATTTTTTAAGAGTAGCTTTACTTTCAGGAGAAAATGAATTAACACTGTATTGGAATCAATAAATTGATAACTTTTGTATATGTTTTAAGCCTAAAAACTATCTTAATGGAATGTATGTTAATTTGCCTTCATAAAACTTCCAAATATACCTACCTACCTCAGTATTCAGTGTCTATTAGTTAGTGAGGGCAGCCACAAGGGGATTTTTGAAACCCTTTTCTATATAAATATTTTACTCAATGATGAAGTGGTCCCCAGGAGTAACCTCCAAATCCAGCAAGTGTAACTCCCTAGCTTCTTTTCCATGAAAAGTAAAATTTCTGTATATTAACTTTCTTGTAGATCATTTCAGCCCACCATTTTCAATTTTCACCTATTTGCTTTAAACAGGAATCATGATCCTAATGAAAGAAAACACGTTAGTTTGTTCTTGCAGATTCTCAGAGATTTTAGATTGTGAAGGTATTTTTCCAGAATGCCCTTTCCATCAACATACATAGTTATCTTCTATTGTTCAAGAAGTATTTTGCACCACTCACTATTAACCCAAATAATTTGGATTTAAGTAATTTCTAATTGAAAGCCTATCACATGAATGGTTAATAGCGACAGACAATATGTGATTAGTCATTTTAAAGCTTTAAAAGTAAGTTATCAGGATCTCCCCATGATGATAAAGGATTATTATGTGCAGTAACCTATTTATGAAAAGGAAACAGTGTGCTTCTTTCAGACGCCATCACTTGCTTTAATAAGGAATTGAAAAGCTGGACTACTTTATATGCAGCTCACCATCCTAGTTGCATAAGGATTTACAATAGACAAAACAAAACTATTTTTTGTTGTAAAGAAGGGCTCTTTGTTTAAATCACATAATAATGTTTGCATCCAAAAATTATTTACAGGCTAATAAGACTTTGTAAATGTTATAGAGACTTGATTAAACTCAATTTAATGCGGAGACCAAAACGAAAGGCTTGCTCAAGCTGACAGGGCCATTTTCAAGTAAAACATACCTAAAGAAGGCAGAAGAAAAAACATGATCCCTGTCGTGGTTTAGGTAACTCTCAGTAGATTTGGAGCTGCAAATAGTACAGGATTTGATAGCATCCCACTGATGCTTCAATTAAACTCAAGGGAAATGCTGATTTCTCAGAAAGTGTGAAAATTGAGAGGAATTCTGAGTCTAACGTTTGATCCCAAAAGGAACAGAAAGCAATGTATACATCTTTATCTCTGCTATCTTGAATTTGCAAAGAACTTATTTGGGAAGTTTTAATCTCACCTTTGAAGTCTTTCTTCAAGGTATTAATGGCTCATATGTCTTTGTTAAATGAGGTGTGTGGCGGCCTCTACTGGTGTGTGTTTATAGAAAATGTTTCAATAGGCAGAAAAAATATTAATTTCAATTAAAAAGTTAGAAATACAGACTCTTTCTTTTAAATATACAAAAATATCTAATTTAATGCAGAAAAAATATATTACAAGTTGTGTGATGTACTCTTAATTAGGAAAATAATCTAAAACACCGATTATGTTAGTGTAACATAATGATTTACGGGAGGGCATTAATTGTTCAATCCACTCTGAGATTGGGTTAAATAATTTTATTAATGAATCGCTAATCCCATCTGAGGCAGCTTATTACCTCTAGTCCACTGTTAAATCCCTTTAGTTGACTTAAATAAAATCACTTAAAACAAACCTGGAGGAAAGGAAATATTTTACAGTTAAGTCTATAATGTCCTAAACTAGAATCATTTAAAGACAGGCTGGTTTCCATAAATCAAGCAAACTGTACGTTGACTTAATATAGCTGACATATAGATCTATTTTACAGTGTTTTCATTTTGAAAAATACAAGACATTAAAATATGCTCAATTTATCAAAGCTAAAAGCAACATTTAAGTAATGTACTTAAAGTGCGAAGGCACTTTAACACAAAAAAAGTGATGCCCAGTGGGTGTACTTGGTAACTGAAGATGGAAATACCATGGATTGTTATTTACAAAAGAAGTTGTAGTCCCGAGAGATCTTTGGAGATCTTCCACAAAATACACTAATTATCCATTTTCATTGGAACAGTTTGCCTATTCTTCTTTGACTCACTATAATCTGCTCTTTCTACTCTCACACTGGAAAAAAGAAAGAAAAAAAACGAAACAAAGCCATAAACAAAATACAGGAAAAAAAATGCATTGTAGAGACGTTCATGTTCACTGATGGTTCCTAAGAAGGGGAGGGGAAAAAAAATAAAAAAAAAAAAACGAACAGTGAAGGGAGAGTGAGAGAGAAATAATTTAAAGGAAAAACTTGCAACAGCAATTCTGTTGCTTCACCCCATCTCCCGAACATTTTCAAAGTCCCCCATTCAACCTGGAAGGGGAGAACACAAGCAAACACAGAAGCAGATGCAGTGCTCCCAACAGTCTGGAGCAGCATCCTCTGACGCCTTAGGGCTGTAAATGATCTCCCTTCACAGCTGACTGATTGCAGTTTGTTTTTCCAGAACTTCGAGGTAGTCTGGCTCTGATTGCGGCTTAGCTTGCAGTAAAGGGTGGTCGGGCTTTGACTGCCCCACAAAGCATTTCCTGGGAGTTCCATATAAAACGGTTTTATTGATTCTGTCTTGGTTTTGGCGTCGAGATTCATATGAAGGGGCGAACTGCCTTTTAGGCAAGGTACAAAAGTTATAGTGAGCCAGGCCTGCGCTGGGGAGCTCCTTGACTCGCTCAGCAATATTTTGATACAGCAGCTCGGGCTCTCTCGGTGTGGCCTGCTTTTCTAGCAACTCGGTGGCACTTATTGTGTAAGCCAGTGTGGGTGGCTCTTCCTTTTTCTCCTCCAGGTTGCCGTAGCTGAATTCCTGCAGGTTTCGGTAGTAGGCTACTGGGTCTCCTTCCTTCTGCATGTAGATGGGGTTTTGGCACATCTGACCCACAGGTGGAGGGATATAATTGTAGACGTGGCCATCAGTTTTATCATGCGTCTCTGTGTTGTAAGACCCGTACTGCAGTTGGAAGGAGCTCACGTCTAGGTTGTTGGCACTCCTGGGAACATTGGGCACTCCCTTTCGGCGTTTTAGGACAAAGACAAACAAACCAGCTCCGAAACAGACCGACAGGATGAAGACAACAAGCAATCCCAAAATTAAGACAGAAAGAGGAACTTCCGTATGCAGTTCAGGATAGGAACTGGGAGACACGCTGAGCGACCGAGGTGTGTCAGTGTTGTGATTCATCGACAAAATCGTCCCATCTGACAAATTTGGACTATCTGGACAAATGGCCTCCCTTCCCAGAAACTTCAGGATCTCCCCGGCATGCTTAGCGGGAGACTCACAAGTCACCTCATTGATGATCACAGGGGAGTTGGCGTGTTCTGTCCAGTCCTTCAGACCCATGATATCACAGGTGCAGTCCCATGGGTTCTCTTGCAGATCGATCTGAATAAAAGCCGGAAGCTGATCCAGGACACCTTTCACAGGCAGGTGTGAAAAATGATTGTTTCTCAGATTCAGCCTGGTGAGGGCTGTGCCCCCAAATATATTATCGGGTAAGGACCTCAGCAGGTTGTTATTGAGAAACAGGAGCTGTAGGTTAACCAAAGCATCGAAGGTCAGCGGCTTGATTTCCTTAATGACATTGTACTCTAAATAGAGATACTGCAAGCTCTGCAACCCGTCAAACATAGAGGGATACAGCACTTCCAGGTAATTGCCGTTCAGGTAAAGCCTGCGCAAACTGGTCAGGTTTGTGAAGGCGCCCTCCTGAATGACTGCGATCCTGTTGTTTCCTAGATGCAACAGATCCAAAGAGCTGTAGTCTAGGAGGTCACTCTTGTAGACAGTTTGAAGGTAGTTTCCTGTCAGGTAGAGTTTTTTGGGGCTGGTGGGTTTGGGCTGCAAGTCGGAGATGTTTGTGAACTTCCTCTCCTGGCAGTTCACGTTGAGCCCGCTGTCTGAGCTCTGCGAGGTGCACACGCAGCTGCTGGGGCAGGTGAGGGGCACCGGGGACTTGGTCTGGTACACCATGATGGGCCCGAAGCTCTGCCTGTCCTTCGACACAGTCACTCGGGGTGTGGGGCGGTTTCTCACTTTGGGCGGCCGGCTGGCTTTCGGGGCCCTGGTTGGGCTGAGAGCAGGATGCACCGTAGGGGACGGCCTCTGCACGCTCGCGTCCCCGTGGCCGCCCCTCTGACTGGAGTCGCCACTGGCACTTTTTCTGGGACAGAGGTCTTGCCTGGTCAGCTGTGTCACGTCCTTGCCGTGCAACCTGAAGGGGGTCTCACAGACGATCTCCCCCACGAACACAGTTATGGTGTCCAGCCAGGCCTTGAGCGGGAGCAAGTCACAGGTGCAGTTCCAGGGGTTCTCCTCGAGCTGAATCTCCATGATCCCTCCGATGTGCTCCAGGACACCCGCAAAAGGCATCACCTTCAGCCGGTTCCCCCTCAGGTCTAAGTGGGTCAGCAGGACGAACCGGAACACATTGCTGGGCAGCGACAGCAGAAGGTTGTCGTTCAAGATGAGCACTTTGAGCTTGTTCAGTTTGCTGAACGCCCCTGCCTCGATGGCACTGATGTAATTGTAGTCAGCTTGGAGGTACTCCAGGCTCTCCAGGCCCAGGAAAGTGTCCTCCCGCAGCACCTCCAGCTTGTTGTTATTGAGGTGCAGCCTCTTGAGGGTTTTCAGGCCACTGAACGCCCCTGTTCGGATCTCCTGCAGCCCGTTGTTACCGAGGTGGAGGGTCACCGCGTTGGAGTAATTGACGAATTCGTTCGGGTACAGTCTTGTGAGGAGGTTCCCATTGAGGAAAAGCTGATAGATTCGATACTGGGGGGGCTGAAGCAAGCTGACAGTTGTGAAGCCTTTGTTCTCACAGTTAATGTTCAGTACGTTTTCCTTCTCTTCGCACAAACAGCGGATCTTGCAAATGTCTTTGGCAGTTTTGCGACTCTCCGTCCGTAAGACCCCGGCCACGCTTAACACACTGAGGAACCAGACGCCGCTCAGCATCTTCGGGCGCCTTCGGTGTCAGCTCAGATACCTACAGGCAAACCTTGGGTGGGGGGCGGGGAGGAAGCGAGACGCGGGGAGAAAGAAACAAGGAAGCCCGATTAAAATGGCAAAGCGAGGAGGCGGGGTGGGAGGGAGACGGAGGAGGAGGAGGTGGGCAACACGGACACGAAATCACTGCGTTTCCCAGAGCGGGCTCTTTTCCTCTCCTTCCCACCCCAGCCCACCCACACACGCGTTCCCGAGCCGCACGCTTGCCCCGATTTCCCGGCCGGCGAGTCGCAGCCAGCGGAGGAGTCATTAGTAACCGAGCTGTCCTACAAAATCCGGCCCGTCCTCCTCCCCGGGGTATCCTGAAGGGATCTCCGGCGGCTCGTGTCTCGGGCGCGCAGCAGAAATTGCTTTACTTTTTCCTTTTTTTTTTTTTTTTTTTTTTTTTTTACTGCGCAAAAAGGGGGTGGGAAAGATAAGGCTTCGGGGGCTCGCGGCGGGGACAGAGAGGCGACAGCCGAGACCGCGGGGCGAGGGTACTCACGCGTCAGGAGAAGACGGGACCCCCCTCCTCTGCAGTCCGCCCGGAGTTTAGCATCTTCGGGGAGAGAGGGAGAGCAAGGTAAAGGAGCCGCCGCTTCCGGGGTGCCCGGCTTTTGGTCGGTGGCTTTAATTTGGACGGGGCTGCGCAGCAGTTAAAAAGCCGGCGGGCGGCGGGACAGGCCGCCGAGGGTCGCGGCGCGGGGAAGCCGCGCGGCCCGGGCCGGGCGATGGCGCCGGGAGCTGGGAGCCGGCTCGGGCGGCGGCCGCGGCGGAGCCGGGCGCGCGCTTCCAATCCGGCGGCGGCGGCGGCGGCGCGTCTGGCAGTTTGAATTTGAGAGGCTTCGCAGGCTCCCCGGGACGGGGCCGGTGACGTCACGGGGAGGTGCGGGCGGAGGACGCGGGAGCGGGGGGCGGGGGCCGGGGCCGGGGGCGGCGCCTCCCTTCCCTGCTCGATGCCCCGCTGCGTCAGTGCGAGCGGAGCCACTCCGCGGCCCCGCGGCCGGGGGTTTCTCCAGGCGCGACCTAAGACGCCGGCCCCGCCGGGCTCCTGCTCTGGCTCCCCCCGGAGCGCCGCCCCCTCCCTCCCACACGCCGCCCGAAGGGCCGCGACCTGGACGCTCAAGCAAGGACAGACCCTCTGGAGAAATCCCGCGTGTGCGCGTGTGCGCGTGAGCCCGTGAGCGCGCGGCCCCCGGCCGGCCTGGGTGCCGGGCGCGGCGAGGTGTCTGCGCGCACCACTTTGTCCGTGTAGGAGGCGAGAAGTTCTCCCGGGGCCTCGGGCCACAGACCGAGCTCGCTTTTCAGCGCTGAGAGAGCGCGTCCCTTTCCCGGCGGGGAGCGGCCAAACACACAGCACCCCGGACTCCCGAAGCCCGCTCGGCGCTGGCTGACGGGCCGACGGGCACCAGAGCGAAGCCTTCTCCCAGTGAGGCTCACGCCTAGCCAGGCAGTGAGGTCCCACCGCGAGCTTTCGGCCGGGAGGAGGAAGAGGAGTAGGTCGGTGTCCAAGGCGCCGCCGGGCTGAGCCTGAGCTGGAAGAGGGAGCCCAGGGAAGGGAGGCTGAGCCTTCGAGGAGCGGGGAGAACAGAGGCAGCGGCGGGACGTCTGGTTCTGAAGAGGGAAGGGGAAGGAAGGGGCGTCTGGCCCGGGCCTGGAGGGGGTGTGCAGCTCTAACTCTGGCCAGGAAAGACCTGTTTCCCCTGTACATTCTGCGGGCCCTCCCGGCCCTGCCAGTCAATTTGGGTTCAGATAACCTTTCCTGAGCATTGCTCAGGGCCAGGTGTTGGATCTCTGACTGCGTTATCTCCGTTCTCCTTAATTATCTTGCAGTCCCAGCCCGAGATCAGGCTTGTCTCACTGTGAGACAAGTTGGCAAGGCGTTGCCTGGAAGGGCCAGGGCTGCCTCTTTGGGGCTAAGTGCGGAGACACGACCAGAGAACTGAGCAAGCTCCGTGCCTGTTCCAAAAGGCACCTGGCCTCGCCTTCCCTTCCTCTTCCTTCCCTAACCCGGCACAGAGAGCGTCAACATAGGGTCTCTCTGGCTTGGCCAAGCGCCAGACAGACAGGCCGTCACACAGGCCAAAGGAGCTATTTGCGAATGGGAAACCTCCTGCTTTCTCCCTTATTCTTCTCCGTTAGGCCCAGGTCATGGGATTGGGCAGTTGACACAAGCTCCTCCTCCCCAAGAAAAGCTGGGGGCACTTCATAGAATTTAGGTATTCGGTCAACCTGTGGCTTTCATATCCTGTGAAGTCTTCTGCAGCTTCCGCCCCCTCCTCCTCCGTGAAGGAGTTCCTTGAGTGCTGGAATGCCTCAGTTTCTGCAAGATCCTTTCCCCTCAGCCTCAAATCCCCTGCAACGTCCCAGAGATGGAAGTGAAGCGGGGCCAGGGCAGAGGCGGGCAGCCTGCTGGCAGCCCCTGCGTGGCATGGTTAGATGCGAGCGAGGGGCGCAGCTGCTCGGAGCGGCCAGGCTCCCTTTCACAGCGGAGGGGCATTCCTGTACGCTGTCCCAGCCTGCCCAGCGTGTAGAGGTAGACTGGGCCCAGAGAGGTAGGTTTTGTTCATTCAGTCGCTCAACAGACAATTACTAATTAGGTCAATATTTTGTGGAAGGACAATCCAACGTGACAGCTAGAGGAGACTTGAGAAATCATTAATTTTACAGTTAGATGAAAGTGTTCTTCAACCAGGGGAAATGCTGCCATGTTTAAACTCCTGAGACTAAAATTAAAAAGCCAACACAGGGCTTCTGAGTCCGTCAACTTTTGGAAGAGCCCGTTACAGTTTAACATGAATTAGAGACCCGTCTACTGACGTTTAAATAGAAGGGATGGCGTGTTACATAAACGTGTTCTTTTTAATTTTAAGTGAAATATCGAGTGTTTTGGTGCTGAAACACATTAAATTTCGACACTGATGATACTGTCAATACTATTCGGGGACAGAGATTATTTTGCTGGAAATTTCAGAGAGAGAAAATGAAGGCGGAGAAGAAGGGCTCGGCAAGAGTCCACAGCGACTTTCCCACGTCCCCGGGAAGAATCGGCCTCAGGCCCGACGGACACTTTCCCCTAAGTTCCCCGCGCCGAGGAGAGGCTTCGAGGGCGGTGGAAGGACCGCCGGGAGCCCGGGAGCCCTCGGCGGCCGCTCGGACCAGGGGCCGCTCAGCTCGGCTCGGCTCGGCTCCGGGGCGGCTGCGGACTCCGGGCTCAGCCGCGCTCGCCGCTGCGGGCAGAGTTAGCACAGGGCGCCGATCCCGCACCGGACGCCGAGAGCCCGGCTCGGCCCGCCGCGCGCCGTCCCGACGGGAGGGGAGGGCGCCGCCGCCCCGGCCCTCCCGGGACCCCGCGCGCCCGGAGGGGGACTCGGCGCGTCCCGGGCGCCCGGCCCCTCCCCCGCCCGCCGAGGCGCGACGGCCACCGCCTGCCTGTGCCTGGGGCTCCGGGCCTCGGGGGCCGCGCCTTGTGCGAGCGGCCCGGGCGGGGACTCCCCGCGCGACGGCCCAGGACGCCCGCACGGCGGAGGGTGCGGCGCGGCCCCGGGCGCTGCGCTCGGCCTCCCCGCACCGCTCCTCCCGGCCGGTCTGCCCGGCGTCCCCGGCCCCGAGCGCGGAACTCACCCAGCGCCGCCCGATCTCCCCGGAGGCGCCTGCAGCATCTGCGACCCCCGAGGCGCGGAAGCCAGCGCCGCCTGCGAGCAGCGGCCCGGGAGAGGGCTGGGCGGAGCCGGGCGGCGCCCCAGGCCGGGCAGGTCCCGCGGTCGCAGCTCGCCGCCGGCGGGTTCGGGGGAGGGGGAGGAGAGCATGGAGGAGGGAGGAGGAGGAGGAAGGGAAAGGGGGAGGGGAGGACGGGGAGGGACGGCGGCCCCGCCCGCACAGATCAATCTCCGGCGCCCCCGAGGTCCCCCCCGCGCGCCCGGGAGGGGGACGCACAGTCCGCGGAGGAGCCCGCGCTTCCCGGACGACCCCAGAGCGCTGCCCTCGCCTCTCCGCCCCATCCCGGCTGCCGTGGGGCCTGTGCAGTGAAAAGGGGGTACGGATAGCACTCGGTTCCTTCTCCGAGGGGACACTGACCGCTGCGTGGAAGGAAGTTGCGGTCCAGTCAGAGAGCAGCGGGCCGGGACCGAACCAGTGCGCGCCTGGGGCAGGCGTTTCGGGACCTTCTGCGCGGCCCGCGAACCGGGCATTTCCGGGCACTGCGACCCGAGCCGGGCTGGTGCTGTGCTTAGGCGAAGCAAGCCCGTTTTAGCCCTGCTTATTTTTACCCCGCACCACGTTGCCTACATCTGCCAAAACATTCTTTGGGCCATCTTTCCTTCCTTTTTTATCTGGGCTCTTCCTTTCACTAGTAGTTCAGGTGGCGATTTCCTGAAGCAAAAAAAAAAAAAGGCAATGGGTGGAAGACGTATTGTGGTTCAAAAGCAAGGTTTTTGTGAGAGCGTCTCCTGCCCTCCGATCTCAGGGCATCAGGACTGACCTGCTGGTTTCTTAACTTAAGGCAGAAGCAGCGAGCTCATTTCCTGGCTTGAGACAGTTCCCTCTCCAGCCCGGTCCCCACTGAAGCCATCACGGTCCGGTCCTTTTCCTCCTCCCCGCGGGAGGATGCCAAACCCGGTTCTTCAGGGTATCCGGAAGCCCTGTGGGGAAAGCTGAGAAGGAATAGGAAGAAAGAGTGCAAAATTACAGCAAAAATTGATTGTGGCGACAATGAATCTACACTAGGACTCCTTTTCGAAGTTATTACCCAGGCTTGTCTTTCGCCCCATTCCTATCCTGGCCCTTGGGAATCTTTGGCCCTCCCTCCCTCCCTCACCCCTCCCTCACCCCTCCCTCTCCCCC
>PVIC010042494.1:0-15791 GCA_004025085.1 Thryonomys swinderianus
TTGGAAAGCATGCACATTAATCAACATCATGATACTCTCAAGATTCAGGGTCTCAATTCCACTAAATCTAGAATATAACCTGGAAAGAAATGTGTAGCTGTCTATACACTGAGTTGTCATTATTTATCTAGAATACCGGTAAAATCATTGCTTTCATTTTATTTTTCTGATAGTCTCTGTGTGAAACAAATACAGAGAGCACATAATCACAAACATAATTTAGCTAGTGAATACATTTTTCTTCAACTATAATTAAAATACAATTCAAAATATCATTTAGAAAATCTCATCTAGTTTGTGTTCAGTTTATTATTTACATTCCTTCATTTTAAAAATCCAGTGCATTGTTAGTAATGAAATTAAAAATAATCTCATTGATTTTTTGTTTATAATTTGTGATCTTTCAAAATTGCATTTTTATGATAAAAACAAGTCAGTTGTTAATTGCTTTCAACCATTCCAATACTCATGAAAATCTAGTAGATCATTCTGATGAAAATAATTTCATTTTACTGTTCTACTTCAAAGGGAAGTTTCATAAGCTCAGGTAACAAGCTGAACACAGAAATTGCTATTAGTAGTGATATAAATGTCTTCCACTTAATGTTTAGTTTATAAACTACCTTCTGAGTAATTTGACACAATCTCTTTAGTCTATGTTGATTCTTACCCTTATTTATCTTTTACATTTTCTGGCATAGGTTTGGCTTAAGCTTCTTTCACTCACTGAGTTCAACTTTTTCAAATGTGATTTAAAGCTATTCCTGCTGATACACACATACAAAGCCAACCAGAAATTACTATTAGGTAACGAGCCTGAAAACTATTCAGTGACAATGTATGTTTTGTTTCTTGGAAAATAAAATTACAAGGAGTTTGAACAATGGTGTACATCTATCTTTCCAATATGATTTTTAAAATTCCTTTGGGTATATTCCTAGCAGGGAGATAGTAGGGTCAAATGGGACCCCTAGTTCTAGTTTTCTGAGAAATCTCCACACAGATCTCCACAATGGTTGCACAAGTCTACAATCCCACCAACAGTGGAGAAGGGTTCTTTTCTCCTCACAGCCTCACCAGTATTTATTGTTGGTTGATTTTATAATCGCGCCTATTCTTTGTGGAGTGAGATGAACTCTCAGTGCTGTTTTCATTTGCATCTCTTGAATGACCAGTGATGTTGAGCATTTCGTCATATGCTTCTTAGCTGCTTTGACTTCTGCCTCTGAGAAGTGTCTGTTCCTTTCAGATAGCAGCTCAGTTTGTCATAGGTCAATCTTGGAAACAACCTAAATGTCCATCAACTGGAGAGTGGATAAAGAAGATGTGGTTTTTTTTTAATAAAATGGAGTATTATTCTGCCATAAAGAATGACAAGATTGAGTCATTTATGTGCAAATGGATACACCTGGGGGACACACTAATAAGTGAAATAAACAGATCACAGATAGGCAAATCCTGGATCTTTTCTTTGATATGAGCACCTGCAGATACAAATGAGTTCTAGAAAGTATGACAGTTTTTGTAGAATGGGAATTTTCCAAAGGAAATTTGGTGTGGGAATGTAATGAGGGGAAGGAATAAATATGATTCTGAAAGAAAATAAAAGAACATGTATATAGGGGGTGGGGAGGTGTGGGTGGGTAGGGATATGGGTAAAAATGAGAATTAACTTGTGTCGTATACTGGTACAAATTCCCCTATGTTATGTGTGAATGTGAGATGTATATAAATTGTACCAATAAAGAATTAAAATTTAAAACAATAAAAAAATTACAAGGAGTTTTTCTTAGAGCAGACACTGATACAGTTCCTGCAGTGAGGAATCATGGGAGGGCCTGGGGCAGATAGCATGGCCTCTCTGAAACTTCCTTTCCTCCGCTGAGAAAATTAAGGATTAAATTAGATGGTATTTCTCTCTTTCTTTAAAACAGAGGGGCTAAATGCCCAGGCCAGTTTAAGGAGGAGATGAGTTATGCTGGGGATTATGGACAATATTTCTACTATTCATATGCAGCAAAAGATAATTAAGTTGAAATTTACACAAACACGATCAGCAGTGACCTTTATTTTCTCTTTCCAAGTTATAATTTAAATGGGGGATAGCTCTTCTGTATTGACTTCTTAGATTTCTTTTAAACAACTTTATATAAACATATAAATGGCTGCAAAACATATCAGAATTAATACGTCTTTACATTCTTTTTAAATTGACTTTATCAGTACTTTTTATACATACAGTATGATCACATTCAACATTAAGTTTGTACCTGTAGATGACATATTTTGACTCCCCTTTTCCCCTTTTTCCTGCCCTCCCTACAACCCTCAGTCCTTATATATACATAAACTTGTTTCCTTTTTTTAACCATTAAATTTTTTCTGTCCCTTTTTTTCTTTCCCCTACCTGCCCTTTCCCTTTTCCTTTTGCATGTTTTCTTCCTTTTTCACATTACCTATCATACATTTTCCCATTAATTTACACCTTCAGTTTTTCATAGTAGAAAAGATAGGTATTTACAAATCTGTGTACTATTTATAAGTATATCCTCAAGGTACATCCACTTGCATATCAGTGATTCCAGTTTATCACTCTCTATAGCTGAATAATACTTCATATTTTAAAGTCACTCTCTTCTTTATCCACTATCCTGTTGATGGGCATTTGGACCATTTCTAAGATTTAGCTATCACAAACTGAGCTGCTATAAACACGAGTGCACATATGTTGCTGTGATATGAATCTTTTAATTCTTTTGTGTATATTCCTAGCAAGGAAATAACAGGGTTAAATGGTACCTCGAGTCCTACGTGTTAAGGACTCTCCACACTGATCTCCATAGTGGTTACACTAGTCTACATTCCCAACAGTGGAGAAGGGCTTGTTTCTCCCCTAAAGATTTGTTGTTCATTGATTTCATGATAACGGCCATTCTTTCTGAAGTAAGATGGAAACTCAGAACTGTTTTCATTTGAGTCCCTTGAATGACTGGCAATGTTCAACACTTCTTCGTGTTTGTTAGTTGCCTTTACTTCTTTGTCTGAAAAATGTCTCTGGGGTAGTTCTTTGTATTGATTTACTAGATTTCTATTCTATCCTATATATGATTTCAATTTTGATCAGGGAGAATGGGTGACATATTTAAGATAATCTAGAACATGATATGGTTGGGTCACTCATAAGTTAAAACAAATAACTGTGTTTTCATATTTTCATCCAAACATATCTTTCTAAACAAACTTCTACCTTTCCCAGCTTAGCAAAGTGATTCTTTTATATCTATCGATTCACATATAAGGAACTATTTCTACAATGCATAAAATATAATGAACATCAGGTTAATTA
This sequence comes from Thryonomys swinderianus, assembly GCA_004025085.1. Taxonomy (NCBI): domain Eukaryota; kingdom Metazoa; phylum Chordata; class Mammalia; order Rodentia; family Thryonomyidae; genus Thryonomys; species Thryonomys swinderianus. Next base: position 3,347 of record PVIC010042494.1, read on the forward strand.
TGAAAATTTATTATTTTTAAACAGCAGAGAAATAAGAAAGCTAATTATTGTTCACATAATGCATATCCATTTCTTTGGTTTGATTTGCATATATGTTTTTCATAAACTAAAAAGTACAAGTTTTCACATTTGTTTTTAGATATTTATTACATCTTCCAGAAGATGGCAGTCTGCAATGTTAAAAGGGTACAGAGCATTATTCTGGATGCTTTTAAACTTTTTTATTCAGAATCAAAATGAGTAGAAAAAATTACCCTTTTTAGTTGCCTATTTGTTCTTTGGAGCCAAAACAAGTTATACATTCATTGTCTTCCACAACTAATAACAAATCACTACACTACAAACATGTAGTGACTATTCCATTTTTATAGCTATCCACACTGTAAGTGTAGCTTGCAGGAAGTAAGGTTGGAAATCTCAGTATTTGAAAAAGTAAACGAAATTTAAGAATACAGAACTAGCCCATCATACAAAAACTGTTTCTGGAAATGGTCAGATATTTTGCTATGTTCTCGCATCGGTGAAAATTACTACAAAGATCTTTATTTCAATTCCTGTTATTGTCCAACGATTATCTTGTCATGTTTCCATGGTTTTTCCTGCATCCCAAGTGAGTCACTGTAAGTAGGCAAAGACTACTGTCCCCACCTTCCGCTGGCGCCCTTCCTCCTTCCCCTGACCGACTACTATTAGTCATCTTCCAGGCTACTTTCACCAAGTCGAGATCCACGTTTGCAGATGTAGTAGGAAAAGTTTTATTTATTGAATAGCCAGAAAAACACTAGAGTGTGCCTTCATCTCTCATTTGTCCCCTGTTTGAACTCCAGGGCATTAACTGTTTATTTTTATGATATTGATCATAATATGCCAAGAAAAATACTTAGTCAAATATTTTCTGGTTAAAGTTTTTGTAGATACCGGGTTTGGTGGCTCACGCCTCTAATCCCAGCACTTGGGAGGCAGAGACAGGAGGATTGCTGAGTTCGAGGTTTGCCTGGGCTACATAGCAAGCTCAGGGATAGCCTGAACTACAAAGTGAGACCCTGTCTCAAAAAAAAAAAAAAATTGCAGATGCCCATCTCCCCCCAGGGGCTAAGGATTGACATTTTTATCTAATGCACAGAGTTGGTCAGAGTGTTAGACAGCTGGAAAAATACAAACCAGTGCAGCAGTGGTTGAAGCAAGGAGAGCTTAGATGATCTTAGCCTCATCCTTCTATCCATAGCTAACCCAGATTTGAAAGTTTGGATGAAATGAATTAAATATTAGGCTGGAGATTTAGCTCAGTGGTTCCAGCACCTGCCTAGCAAGCACAAGCTCTCTGATTGATCCCCAGAAACCACATACAACAATACCAGGCATGGTGACTCACACTCATGGGCAATCAGTACCACACACCACAGTGCCAGGCGTGGTGGCTCATGCCTGTGATCCCAGCACTCGGGAGGCAGAGGCAGGAGGATTGCTGAGTCTGAAGCTTGCCTGGGCCGCATAGTAAGCTCAGGACCACCCTGAACTACAAAGCAAGAGCCTGTCTCAAAACAAAAACAAAACAAAACAAATGAATTAAATATTAATCGAATGTAAACATTTTGTTAACAAATTGGCTAATGTCTGCCTTACTGTGAGTACTATCATCTAGAAAATTAAATTTATTGAACAATTTGAGCATGTACTTTGAATATTGAGGTTACTTCACCATTAAAAAAATTGGAGATACTATATAGACGAGTATTAGATTTTTATAGTATGCCATTTCAAATATCCCTTTAATTAACAGACTGGTTAGATATAGTCACCTAAATATCGGTAAACCTTTGGGAAAAAATCTTGTTTTTAGCTAAAGAAAATAAAACAGGAGTGAATTTGATTAGAAGTGACATGCTATGAGTTTGTCACAAACAAAATCATTTTCTGTATAATTATAGAATAAACTGTGGGATTAGTATTTGAAAAATCAATGGTATATTCTCAAACTCTGAAAATTGTCACCCAACTTAAAATAACACCTTCCTGATGCTTAAGAGCTGGAGATTGAGCTCAGTGGTTCCAGCGCCTGCCTAGCAAACATGAGGTCCCTGGTCAGTAACCATATACAACAGTACCGTGCATGGTGACTCACACCCACCAGCAATCAGCACCCCATACCACAATGCCAGGCGTGGTGGCTCATGCCTTTACTCCCGTCATTCAGGAGGCAGAGGCAGGAGGATTGCTGACTTTGAGGCTTGCCTGGGCTACATAGTGAGCGTAGGGCCAGCCTGAACTACAAAGCAAAACCCTGTGTCAAAAAAAAATGTTTAAAAAACAAAATCATAAGGGACACTGCTGAAATCCAGAATATTATTAGCTACTACTGAGCAAACTTATACATCGATAAACTGGAGGATTCAGAAAAAATGGATAGATTGCTAAATACATATACATTACCAAAACTGATTCAAAAAGATTTATAAAACCTGAATAGTGAAAATATAGGCAATGGAATTGGAGCAATAATAATAATAATAATAATAATAATAAGCTTACTGACTATGCAAAGCCAAGGAACTGATGGATTCACCACTGACTCACAAGAATTTCAGGGAAGATTTATCACCAATACTCAAAATACTCTTTAAAAAATTGAATGGGAAGTATATATCCCTAAGTCATTTCTGGAAGATAGCATCATCCCAATTCCAAAATCAGACAAAGGAACAACAAATAAATGAGATCTAGAGTCCAGTCACTTTAATGAACATAGATGCTCCGCCAGATACTGAAAAAGAAAAAAAAAAGAAAAATAATGGGAAAAAAATGAAAAAAAAATCACACAGGATGATGATGTAGGCTTCATCCTAGTGATGCAAGGATGCTTCAACATATCTCAGTCAATAGATAAAATCTATCATGTTAACAGAAGCAAGGAAAAAAGTCACATGACCACTCCAATAAACACAGAAAAGGCCTTTGGCAAAATCCAATATCCATTTATGATAAAAATACTGGAGAAAGTAAATATAGAAGGACCTTATCTCAATCTGATAGAAGCCGTGCTTCTCAAAACTACTGTCAACATCACATAAAGAAAAAGCTGAACACAATCTATCTAAAGAAGAAAACGGTGTCCACTGTCACCTCTCTCATTCAACAAAATTAAAGGAACAGTGTAGAAAAGAAGAATCAAATCATTATTTGCAAAAGACATGACGCTCATATGAAAGATTTTTAAAAATCCAACTAAAAGGCCCCTAGAATTAAAAGTTACAGTCAGCAATAGGCCAGGATACAAAATCAATACAAAAAAAGTCAATAGCATTTTTGTACATCCATAATGAGTTAACTGAGAAAGAAATTAGGAAAATGATACCACTCACAGCCAAGACCTAACCCAAGGAAATGGACACTTCTCCAGTGAATACTATAGTCTTCTGAAAAAGAAAATGGAAGAAGACATTAGAGCAGAGAAGACCCCCCCCCCTTTATGGATAGGCAGGGACAATATTGTCAAAATGGCCATCCTTCCAAACTGATAGATAGATTTAATGTGCTCCCAAGGAAAACACCAGCAGTACTCCCCACAGGTCTAGAGGAAACGATCCCAAAATTCATACAAAGTCAGAAGAGAAGCAGAACAACAAAAGCAATAGCCGGTAAGAAGAACAAAGCAGGAGTTATGATAATCTTTGATTTGAAGTGATATTACAAAACTAAAGTGACAAAGACTAAAGTGCACAAAACAGGCACAAAAATAGACATGTGGATCCATGGAACTGCACAGAGGAAGCAGAAATAATCCCAGGTAATTTAGCTATTTAATCATTGATAAAGAGCCAAAAACATACACTTAAAGAAGGAGCCACTTTAATAAATCGTGCTGGCAAAACTGAATATGCACATGCACAAGACAGAGACTAAACCCATTATCTCTCACCACGCACTAAACAAAAATCAAAATGGACAAAGCTCTAAACATTAAAACAGAGACACTCAAACTGCTGGAAAATAAAATAGGTAAAATTCTTGAAGACATAAGAATAGGTAAAGACTTTCTCAACAAAAACTGAATTGAACAAGAAATGCTACCAACAATTGACAAATGGAGTCATGTCGAATTGTAAAGCCTCTGGTTACCATGGAAAATAACCAGAAGAAAGAACAGAGAAATTGCAGTATGGGAAAAACAATTCTAGATTTTCTTCTGACAGAAGATTTACATTTAGAATATATAAATAGCTAGGAAAAAAGACTTAGAACCATCTACAAAATAAAAGACCTATTACAAATGGGCAAATGTAATGAAAAGATGTTCAGCATCACTAGCCATTAGAGAAACACAAATTAAAGTAACACTGAGATTCCATCTTACCCCGGAAAGAATGTCCATGGTCAAGAAATCAACTGAAAACAAATGCCACAGAGACTGTGGGGAAAAGAAATCCTCTGCATTATTAATGAGATGTAAACTAGTGCCACCATTATGGAAATCAGTATGCAGATTCCTCAGAAGACTAAAACTAGAAATCCCATCTGATCCAGGCAATCTTATATCTTCCTGAAAGAGCTAAAGACATGATATTACAGTGGTACATGTACACCACTATCTGCAGCAACATAATTATCAGAGTGAAATCTCAGAAAAGGCCTATGTGCAAACAACAGATGAGTGGATAAGGAAAATGTGGAATTTATACACAATGGACTACTACTCCACGTACACACAAATAAAGAAATTCTAGTCACTCCCGTGCAAGTGGAAGCACTTTGGGCCATAATGCTGACTTACAAGCTTAACCAGCATGTGTTTTTTGTTTTGTTTTGTTTTTTACATGAGAAACACAAAATATAAAAATAGAGCAAATCAAAGGATAGAAAATTGGAAGCTGGGAGGAACTTTACATGGGAATGGAATAAACATGAGAGGAGAGAGAGAACAGGGAAAGAGAATGAAAAACAAAGAAGATCTTTTGTAAATGGAAGGGCACTAAGAGTTAGAAAGATTAGAAAGTGGGGAGAGTGATATGGAGATGAAAACCATTAAGATGCATTACACGTATGTATCAACTATAATTATTATACACTGCAAGCTTATAATAATAAAAATTAACATTTGTGATAAATTTAACATAATGGGGCAATAGTGTTGCTCAACAATATTTTGTTAATCAGAAATATTATATCAAGACTTTCCTAAATAATATAATTAATTTCTGTTAATATTTTCTTTTTTGATAGATAATAACAACAAAGCATTCACTACCCTTAATGTGTAACTCTTTGTGATTCTCTAAGATATTTTAACTTTTTAAGTAAAATAATATGAACTCATTTGAAAGTTGGGCAAAATTACAAACTCTTTTTAAAAGTAATTGACTTTATTATGTTAAGTAGTTCTTCAAAAATGTTGAGGAGAAAGCACAGAAATAATCAAAATAATTCTGTCACCACCTAGATTTCTCTACCTCTAATCTCCTGCAGTAATGTGATAGAATTGCTACAATTGAGCAAGGAATACTGATACATTATTAATTAAAATCTCTGGTTTACATTAAGATTGGCTTTTAAACTTACATATTAAAGCATGTCTGCCATTGAAGTATGCCATTAAGCAATTTTGTTTTCCTAAATATAATTTACTCCTCCTTTCCCCAACCCTTTACAACCCCATACTTAATACCATCTCTGTAGTTTTAGCTGTTTCCAAAATGTCATATCGTTTAAATTATACCATGTAAAATGTCTTCGCATTTCTTTCACTTAGAAATAACCATTCAACATTGCTCTGTACATTTTCATGGATTGCTAGGTCATTGATTTCCTCTTATCGTTGGATAGTATTTAATCCTATATGTACCATACTTGATACATTTACCTCCTGAGGTACATCTCGGTTGATGACTGAGATCCTTCTTCATTTGCAATAATGAATAAAGCTGTTCAAATGACTTATTTTTAGCTGTTGGTGTGGATATGAGTTTTCAGCTCCTCTGAGTAAAAACTAGGCCATGTGACTGTCAAACCTTAAATAAGAGTATGCTTAGCTGTGATGTAAGAGAATTTCTGATACATACAACAGTGCAAGTATTTAATGTTGTCCTGTTTGAGTCCAGACATTCCAATGACCGACCATACAGTGGCACTTCCTTGTTTTAATTAGCAATTCTCAAACGATGAACCATTTAAAACACTTTCTTATATGCTTACTTAGGTTCTGTACTTCATTTTTGTTGGGTTCAGAGTTTTTGTCCATTTTTAAAATAAGGCTCTTCATTTCCTTTTGACAGAGTTTTACAATTCATTTTATATTTTGAACATCTTCTATATTTTCTGCAAATATTTTATTTCCATACTTTGGCTTATTTTCCCACTCTCTTGACAATGTCCTTCACAAAGCCAGTGATTAATTTTAATAGAGTCCTAATTATCAATATTTCAATATTTCTCTTTCATGTTTTATGCTTTGGAGCTGTATCTAAACTCATTGTTAAAACCCAGGTCATCCAGATGTGATTCTGTGCATTATCTTAGGAATTTAATTATTCACTGTTTTCAGTTTAAATCTGTAGCTCATTTCACATTAATCTTCGTACAAGTTTTAAGGAATGAATTATATATATATATTTTTTTTTTCATGGGGATGTCCAGTTGTTATAGCTTCAGTTTCAGAAAATATCCTGTATGTCTTTTGCTCCTTTGTGAAAATGAATCGACTATTTTTCTGGGTCTTTTTCTGACTCTTCTGTTACACGGAGCATTGTATTCATTCTTGATCATGTGTTGATTAAGAGAAGTTTATAAATCTAGAATTATTTGTATCAATCCCTGTACTTTATTTCTTGTCAGTTTTATTGACTATTCTATGCTATTTTCTTTCAATATAAACTTTAGAATCACTTTATTAATACCTATTAGCATCCTGGGATTATTACTAAGATTGTTGTTATACCTATTTGCCTCACCCATTAAGTGAGTCTCCACTGACTCATATTTTCTTTATTTTCTTTCTTTAGAATTTTCCATTTTCTTAATACGGATCATTTACTTATTTTTATACATTTAATTAATTAATCAATTAATTAACTTTTAACTTACTGCTCACCTCTCACAGTTTGGGCTGTGACAGTTTGCTCCACAGCTCCATTGCCTAGTAGATCTACAGAGAGTTGTTGATTTAATTTTTCACTTTTTCTTGTTGTGGGGCAGAGAGAGAAAACTCTCCTTTCCATGTCGAAGCAGAATTAACAATCTATTAAATCTGAGGAAACAAAGTGCCAGCAACACCTTTTCCATAGCAAATTTGTGTAGGTTAAGGGGAGCTAATATTCCTAAAGCAAAAGTTCCAAACTATGATCCTAATATATACTCATATAGCTGCTACTGTATTGAATATTGTTAAAGAGGCACAAGGTAGTAAAGGGACAAAACTTAAAAAAGAGTGTATTAGTTAAAAGAGTTTTCTGCTGTTTCTTAAGTCCAGACAGTTTCCTCAGTCATCTACTCATAGAATACTCATGGCCAGCATGTATCAAGGTCAAGAGGAGCGTAATGTTACCAAGAAACACACATCTGAATTGGGTGTGGGGGCACATTTCTGTAATTAGAGTGTTTGTGGAAGGCTGAGGTAGAATTACAAATCTGAGCTTGGCCTGTAAAATTTATCAAGACTCTGTTTTAAAATAAAAACAAAAAGTTTTAAAAAGGCTGGATATATATACCTCAGTGCAAATGACCTAGGCCTAATCCCCACTCTGTAAAAACAAAATGAAAACATAACCAGAAGTTTGATAAATTTGTATATTTACTAAGACAGTCATGTAGATGTTATTTCTTTACTTAAACCACCAGTGTTAGTTCACAATATGCATGAAACTTTGCTAAGGATATTCACAAATATATCTGTTCTTAGAAATCTGATAAAATAGTCTATAGCCATGGTTTTTGTCAATTGCATTATTAGTATTATAATTTTTTATTTAGTTTCTTGAGACAGGGTCTCACTTTGTAGTTCAGACTGACAGTGAACTCACTATGTAGTCCAGGCTTACTCCTAGCAATCCTCCTGCCTCTGCCTCCTGAGTCCTGGGATGACAGGCGTGAGCCACCATGCCCCACATTGTGGTATGTGGTACTGGGGAATCGAACCAAGACCTTGTGCTTGTCAGGCAGACCCTGGAACCGCTGAACTAAATGCCCGGCTTCTGAATTGCTGTGTTTAAAGTTCTATGGAAAGAAAGAAAATGGCCACCTTAGGAAATATCAAAGAGCTCAACAAAACCTCTGCCAATGTCAAAGTGTTGTTATTGGTAAAAGAAGGGCACCTGTATGTACAGACAAATAGGAATAGAGCATTCTGGAAGAAACAGCTTGTCGTGTAAGAAGTACTGGAGATGGCAGAACCTGAAGTATAAGTGTGTGTGTGTGTGGGGGGGGGGGTGCATTCTGAGTACATCTTAAAGTATGATAGTTTTTGTGGATGGGACACGGTTTTGCCATGCAATTTCACAGCTTTATATACTCAGTCTTTGTGCACCAGAAGGGAGTACTTGGAGGCGGTGAAAACTTTAAGAGGTGGGCTTTAGGGGGAGATCCTTAGACCACAGGGGGACTGTGGACTTCTCTTGTCACTCACTGATCTTGCTCATGTAGCCCCTGTCGTTCCCATGAGAGGACGAGTGCGGGGCCTCCCACCCCCTCTGCCTGTGCTTGGTCCAGGCCCTGACTTGGTGCTGCACCTGGTTCCACCACTGCTATGAGCAGATGCAGCCACTAGGTGTCTCTCGCTGAGCCTGGGCTACGCCGTTTGGATTTGGGTTGAGGCTTCTGACCTAGAGGTTTAAAAAAAATCTCTGTTTCATACCTAACCAATGCCAGCTATTCCATTGCAGTGATGAAAATCTAACTGGTACACTGGGGGGGGGGGCATGTTCAAAGTCCTCTGCAACTGGAAAGAGTTTACAGATTAAAAAAAATCACACTGTATGCTCAAGAAATCCTTTCCTTTTACTCTGGAACATTCCAGAATATTTCCTAGGTGAGCACCTCAGTTTGCTGAGGCCATGGTTTGAGTTTTGACCAATGAATGTGGACAAAACTGATGTTGCCAGTGCTCCCCTCGATGCACCAAATCTCCTTGGACTTCTCCAGGCATCTCCCCAATTCTGAAACACAAGGTGAGCACACATCGAAGACAGTAGTTTCACAGACTAGAATTTGAGATGATTATTTTTCATCTTCATGTCACTCACCATGACTAATGCATGCGTCTTTTCTCAGAAGTGGTGACATGCCATAAGAATAAAATAAAATATAACGAAATCAGTAGAATTAGGAGCTTGACTTACTGAATATTAGAAGCTAAACCACAGTGATTTATGCTTTGAGGAAGACTGGGATGGGGGTTATCTTGGAACAGCTCTCTGGGCTCAAAGTAAGCAGAGAGGCACATAAGTAGTGGATCTTTCTCTGCTGTCAGAGGAAGAGATAGAGCAGAAGGCTGGGCACTTTCCACATGTGAGGAGGACAGGATGCAACCGTCATGATTTTCAGGTGCATGGGCTACAAGCACTCAAAAGCTGCCTGTGATCCAAGGCAGGTTCCTGGCGCAGGAGCCTGTGAGGAAACAGGGACCTCTGGTGTGTCACCAGACACGACTGAATTCTGCCAACCCCTTGACTGAATCTAAGCAGACATTTCTCCAGAGCCTCCAGAAGCGAACATGGCTTTGTTGACATGGCAATTTTGTCTTCAGAGATGAAAAAAAAAAAAAAGAAATATTTCAACAACAGAACTGTGAGATCTCATATGAAAAACTCACATTTCTTTATTCATTCATAAGGAAAATTGATTAAAAGGAGTTGAGTAATTTGTCCACCTCACATAGCCCTTGGCATTTCGGGGACTCACGTCCGAGTTTTCATCTTGTAGTGCACTCTCTCAAGCTAATCTTTAATTGCTGCAGAAATTACATAAGTTGAATAATGAAAAACAGCCATTTGTATGAGCAGTGAGGGAAGTTGTTTCTTATTGCAGGCAGAGACAACAATGAAAAGCAAAAATCACAGGCAGAGAGTGAAGAGTTGGACTATGGGAGAGAAGACACTCATCAGAAAGATAGTTGAAAGAAATTTATTATCGGGAATTTATTAGTTTTCCATTGCTGCCATAACAAATGTCTGTATGTTTCCTGGCCAAGAACAACTCTGCTTTACTAGTTGAAAATTCCTACCCCAGAAGTCACCTTTGAGTCACCTTTGAGTGTCACCTTTGAGGAAGGGAGGTGGTCTTGACTCCAAGCTTTGGAAGCTGAGGTTGGGGGGGGGGAGCAGTTTTTGGCTTGAAAACTGACTGAGAAAAATTTCTGCTTCCAGTTCCTTGAGATAACTGAGAGGACCTGCTTCCCTTGACTATAAGACCAAAGTCTCTGTGTTTTTACTAGCACGGGACCACTGACCTGAATAAGGCTGTCCCTTGCCTGTGTTCTCATGTACACACGCAAAGTGGCAATATGAAAGCTCCCCTGAACCTAGAGCCAAATTCTCTTCATATAGCTCCCCTCAAAAGTTTCAACTTCTGGGCTAGAGATTCAGCTCAGTGGTTCTGACTCTTGCCTACCAAGGGCAAAGTCTCTGGTTTGATCCCCAGTAACCACATACAATACTGGGTGTGGTAACTCACGCCCACCAGCAATCAGTACCACATACCACAGTGCCTGCCAGGCACAGCACTCGCGGAAGCAGAGGCAGGAGGATTGCTGTGAGGCCAGCCTGGGCTACATAGTGAGACCCTGTCCCCCCCAAAAAAAAAAGTTTTGATTTCTTTTCTCATTTATTTATCACCAATAGAAACAAACAAAAATATCTCTCTTCTTTGATAGGGCTTATATTAATTTTAAGCCTAATTTAATAGTCGTCCTTTTTCCATATAATGTAGGGGACTATGGAGTGAAAATCCATTTGTCCCCAATTTATATCTACTGTCAAAGAGGACAACTTTTTTTCTTGTAATTCTATCACTTTGTTGATAATGGTTTTATTTTAAGAAGAAAGAACATAAAATTTTTGTCTCAAGATGAAATAGCCTTTGAAAGTGCCTAAAGACAAGATGGAAGCTTATCATTATTGTAAGGTTGAATATGCTTTTAAAAACATAGCTGACATTGACTAATACATAAAACTTGACTTTCAATATAATGCTTGTTAGACATACTATTTTTGACAAAACGATATAAATCATATACATACTTTAAACAAGATTATGTGCATTTATGTCCACTTCGATGGAGATAATGGGAGTTTAAATAGTATTTTAGTGTCCTAGGCAATCCCTTGTTTTCTTGAGTCACACTTTAGTTCTGAAGGATTTGATTTTTGGTTGATTTATCTTGATAGGTGAAAGGAAATTTAAGAAATGAGTAGGAACTGTTGGTTACATAAGGATTTTCTTTCCATATATATCCATCACAGTGAGAGAATTCACTTTAAAGGAGGAAATTTATTTTGGTTTATCATTTCATAGGCTTCAGTCTATGGCCAGTGAAGCTGCTTTTGGACCTCATAGCAGTGAATGTGGCTTGGAGGCATCTCATCTCATGGGGGCAGAAAAGAGAGAGCTTGATTTGTAGCAAAAGCTCTACTGTGAGCCAACGTACTGAAGATTTCACAAGTGAACTAATTCATTCATGAGGCCAGAGATGTCACAATCAATCACATCTCAGTGGCTCCACCTCTGAGGACTGTTGTATTAAACACACAAACATTTGGAGACATTTTAGACCCAAACCACAACAGTGTCTGAGAATGTCGTTCTCGTGACAAGCATGGAAACAAGAGGCATTTTGCGTCTATGACCTCAATAAAAATATATCTGGTTCTTTTCTATGAAAAAGGTTTTCCCACTGTCAGATAATGTTGGCCCCAATAGTCATGGTAAATAAAACAGTATATCCTTAGTAACAACAAAGAAAAATGATCGATACAGTGCACTTACAAAGTTAAAAACACATTAAATTTTTAACTGGTTAGCCCTGAATTTTTACAATGCTTTCTCTGTTTCCCTTTTCATGTTGTTTTTATCATTCGGCATGCCTACACTGTCTCTTCAATATTTAAGTTTATTTCAAAGACAATAACCTTCTACAAGGAACTACTGTTGGTTGACTTCAACTCTAATGGTTTGTATCAGACTTCTCTATCCTACACATTGTTACACATGTACAATCTGAGAAGAGAGAAGAAACTCATCTACTCAAGTGATTACATTTGTTCTGAGAAAAATGTGAGCGCACTGTACTTCACAAGGAAGCACCTGCCCCAGCTGCGCTATTGTGGGGATGATCTCTCTCCGGGGGACACAGTCATCACTCCGTGCTGAGTGACGCTGGTGGCCTCACCTGAAAGGAGGCTGCTCCTTTCCTGGCCCTCCGGGGGCGCAGGGAGCAGTTATTCTGACGACACTGGGTTGGGAC
>PVIC010042495.1:0-15780 GCA_004025085.1 Thryonomys swinderianus
GGGGATTGAACTCAGGACCTTGCGCTTGCGAGGCAGGCGCCGGAACCACTGAGCTAACCCGCCGGCCCCCAGCAAATTTTTAAGGTATGCTTTGACTTCCCCAATTTGTGCAAGCCTAAACCTATACTCTTAAGTAAGGTGCTATAGCATGAAGAATATATATTAGAGTGTTGTGGATTAAAGAGCATGTAAAAATATCACATAGATCACACATAAACAATGTTTTCATATTTACATATGGATCCTAGAAAAGTTCATTAAGTCATTAGAGATTCAGTATAAATAGAAATAAATTACTTGCAACATACATGTCAATAGTTTTACAAGTAGTTTACTTTTTGGAAATTGTGTATTGCCAGGTGTGGTGGTGCATACCTATAATCCAACACTCAGGTGGCTGAGGCAGGAGGATGCCACAAGTTCAAGGCCACTTGAACTACATTATGAGCCAAAAAAAGAAAGAAAAAATAATTATGTGTTATCGTGCCATCTTACTTCAATAAAAATTTTTACAGCAAAAATCATATAATGAGGAGAATTGAAGTAGAACAACTAATGAGGAAAACTAAAATGATTTCTCTGTTCTACCAATACTTTGCTGTGCTGGGTTGTTTTGCTTTTTTTAAAAAAAATTTTTGGGGGTTTGTTTGAGACATGCTCTCACTATGTAGCTCAGAATGGGCTTGGAGTCTTTCTGTAGCCCAGGCTGCTCTCACTCTTGAGATTCTTCTGTCCCGGCATAATGCAGTTGTTGTATCTGTCACCACATGTGGCTCTTCTTTGTGGTATGCATGGATGTGTGTGCGTATTTATTTACTTATTTTTTTGCGATAAGGTCTTGCTGTGTAGTTCAGGGCTGTCCTTGAACTCACTGCAATCCTCCTGCCTCAGGCTTCAGAGTGCTGAGATTCCAAGTGTGTACCACTATGCCCAGTTGTCTAGGGTTTTAATGTAGCTCTCACACAAAATGTTACATTATACATGTGATGCTGTTTTTTTTTTTTTTTTTTGGTAGTATCGGGGATTGAACATCAGGCCCTTGTGCTTCCAAGGTAGGTGCAGTAGCACTTGAGCTAAATCCCCGGTCCCATTCGCTGCTATTCTTCAGCAGTTTGCCCAGCAAGTCTTAAACTTTTATGGAGTGATGATTCATAAAACCTGACTACTCGGTTACAATGCAGCTCTGGTTGAAGTAGGGCCTGTGAAGCTGCAGTTCTTTTAGTTCCCAGGCAAGAAGCTAGAAGACTTAAAACATTAGTAAGTGAATGTGAACTGAAAGATACGATTAAGAAAAAACGTATAGGGGGGTCAGGGATATATAGCTCAGTAGCTATATACTAGGGATATACTCTTAAGCAGCTGCCTGGCAAGCGTGAGGCCTTGAGTTTTATTCTCATTGTCAAAAATCCAAAACAAAATAAATAGTATATGGGAACAGATTCAGTCTAGAAAGAGAAATGCAGTTAATGTAAGCTCATGACTTTGAGTATGGAAGTCACTGAGAATGATGAAGCAGAAAGAGAGCAGCACCTTGCTTGAGTTCTTGATTCCACAGAGTTGCTTTACTGGCACAAGACTACTCAGTTTCTGGATGCGGTGTGTAAAGATAATGCCTGGAGCAGCTGCAGCCATTTTATAACCATGAAGGCAGAGGCAACATAGACACTGAGAATGGTAAGAAGAAAGGAGCTGGGACTCGAGGACACCATTGTAACTTTGAAGCAGCCCCGGCCTTGTCTTCCTCTGGATGGTGTAAGCTATCAGATGGATTGATTGTGTAACCACCGCTAGTCCAAACGGGTAATTTGAGGTGTGGTCTGTGGGAGACTTTGGTTGATGGGTTTTTCACAGTGACTCTTCCTCTAGCTTCCTCTTTGCTGCTGTTCCCTGCCCTCTGCTAGAGAGGTAAACAGTGTCTGTGGTTGTCCAACGTCCCCTGCGGCCAGGACATGGTGTCATTGGTGACCGATGGGATTTGCGGAGCTCTCTGTTGGGAGAGATCTAACAAGGGGCTCCTCCTCAGTAAAAAGTATTGACGCAGGAGAGTTGAGGCCTAACTCCCCACCTGAAAGGCGAGTTCGTGTTCTCTAAAAATCGAAGAATGAATTTTAGGAATGACGGAGGCTTGAGTAGGAAATTTTATTGAGAGAGAAAGCTTCTGCCTTAAGAGAGACAGAAGGGGGGCCCGGAAAGTGGGTAACCCCCCTACCTCACTTTTTAGAGGGCTTTTATGGAGCAAAGCCATGAGGTGAGGCGGGTCTGAAATAGGGGGCTACCAATAAGATTTGAAAGAAATGGGCAAACCATGGCTAACCAATGGGTAAATGGCAAGTATAGTTACTTCAGCAACTTTTTGATTGAATAGGTCCAATGAGAAATCGATCCTTAGAGGGTCTTGCTTGTCAGGAGACTCCTCCAGGTGGTTCAAGGTCCTGCCCATTATCTGGGGATTTTGTAATCACTGTCTTCCAGGGAGGGGCTGGATCCAGACCTTGACCTTCCACCCAGGGACGAGAACGAGGCCTGTAGTTTCTCATTGATGGTGTTGACCTTCAGAAGGATCCTCTTTTTTGCAAGTCTTTCAAGGGCTGGCCCTCTCTATCTGCCTACAAATGTCTAGCTGGCTTTTCTACCTATAATAGTATCACTTGGGAAACACACTTCTTTCTTTTTTTTTTTCTGGTACCAGGGATCAAACTCACAACCTTGCCCTTCCAATGCAGGCTGTAGCACAACTGAACTGACTTTGGATTTGCACAGCCCATTGGTGGCCTCTTCAGGAGTTAATAGATGCCATTTAAAAACTTATTTTGAGATAGTGTCTTGCTGTGTAGTTCTGGTAGGTTTTAAATTGACTGTGTGGCCCTGGGTGGCCTTGAACTCACAGCAGTCCTCCTGCCTCAGCCTCCCAAGGGCTGGGATTACAGGTGTGTGTCACCATGCCTGGCAACAAATGTCATTTCACAGTTGATTTTTGTTGAGTGCTCTGCTCCTTGAAGTCCGAGTCATCTTAATTCAGACATACAGCATCGTCTGCCACCACAATTCCTCTCTACTCCCAGACACACTGGAAGTGAAGGAACAGGATTATAACTATTAGGATTATAACTAACAGTTGTCCTGGGTTTATAATGAAAAATGTTAGCATTTTACAGAGTATCATACGATACAGTCACAGACTATTTCTGCAACCCTTTACAGGAAAACAGATCATGGCATTTATGTGAATTACAAACATATTTCTCCCTAATGCCTCTCTGGAGAAATAACAAAATGGGAAAAGCCCTGCCTCATCCCATAGACACTTTCCTTCACTTGGCCATCATAGCCTTTGAACTGAATTTTTAAATAAAAGGGACAATCCAGCCAAATTCCATGACTTGCAGAAGCTCTAAATAAAAATATATTGAAAACCTTCCTGAAGGACAAGCAACTGTACATAGAGTTTTTAATGATTAAAAAGAAAAATCTCATAGAAATACTACATTTTTGCTTAGCCAACAAAGCAGCAAACAAGAACTTAATACTTTATAATAAGATATGTTGCTTTTCAAGTCTAAATATATGCAATAATGTGTACTACATATTCTACAATAAGGAAGTTAATGAAGGAGGATTTTGCTGAAATTTTACTCATTTGCTTTATGCCTTTTCTTTTCCTTCTTGCAGTACTGCGCCTTGAAGCAGGCCTCGAGCATGTTTTAAGCTTTCTTTTTCATTCTTTGTTTTGTACTGGTGTAGATACTCCTACATGCACATAAAATATTTGGATTGTTTCAGCTCCCCATCATCCACTTTCACCCCCTTTAACTTTATTGTTGGGGAATAAAGAAAGGTTGGGTTCTAATTTTCCTCTCAGAGAAGTTACTTGATTTTTCTAGATACTCTTCTTGACTCTGAAACTACTACTTCTAATATAGGCTTCCCTCTGCAGAACAGAAATTCTGCATTCCGCTTACAGCTCTTCCGCACAGTGTTTACAGTGGTAGCATTCGGGCAGGTTACGGAGAGCCGGAGAGCCGCGGAACTGCAGGATTTCCTAATAGGAGAACAGGCTGCTTGAGCCAGGTATTCAAAGTGTAGAGTAAAATGGCCTCAGGCCCCAGATTAGAGGTTTTTTTTTTTTTTTTTTTTTTTTTTTTTTTTTTTTTTTTTTTTTTTTTTTTTTTGTAGTAGCCAGGTTCAACAGCGCTTCACCTCGTTCAAGTTCTGGCAGCTTCCTGAATTTGAGATTCTCTGGGAAATAAGCCCCTGATGTGATGCTGAAGAACGCAACCTTTCACCTACTTAAGAAAAAGTTCACAGACCAACTAAACAGTAAGTTGAGTGGTGGAGGAGGAGGAAGAAGAGGAAAAAGGTAGAAGAGGAAGAAGAAGATGGAGAAAGGAGGGCCCAGTCCTATTACTAGGCGAATAAGTTCTTTTTTAACCGCATTCTTATGATTTGTGTTTCGCTTTGTTGTGTATGTGTGTGTGTGTGTGTGTGTGTGTGTATGCTTACGGAGACAGTCTACCTACTTTGAGTGCCTTTTGCTTGCGTAGTGCCCCAAAAGGCACACAATGGCAAACCCTAAAAATAAACACATTTCCAGATTCCTAAAACCGTTAAAAAAAAAATCACACGATAATTTAGGGTAAAATTGCATAGTGAGTGCATTTAGGGGACATTTAGGGAAAAATAGGTCGTAACGCTGGATTCTCCGAAGCCCATATTAGAGAAGTAATAACAGACATATTTGAGCTTCTGAGACTCCTCTGCCTTTTTTTTTTTTTTTTTTTTTTTGAGACAGGGTCTCGCTTTGTAGTTCAGGCTGGCCCTGAGCTCACTATGGAGCCCAGGCAAGCCGCCGCGAACTCAGCAATCCTCTTGTCTCTGCCTCCCGAGTGCTGGGATTACAGGCGTGAGCCACCACACCCGGCACTGTGGTATGCGGTGTTGATTGTTGGTGGGCGTGAGTCTCCACGCCCAGCATTATATGTGGTTATCCGGGATCGAACTCAGGACCTTGCGCTTGCGAGGCAGGCGCCGGAACCACAGAGCTAACCCTCCGGCCCTCCTCTGCCTTTTTATTTTGCTACATCTGACAGAAAATTGTGCAAAATGAGATAACGAATCTGGTCTAGGGAAGAATGAACAAGGACATGCGCTTATCTCATGATCTAGATTAAAAGGTATAGATTGCACTAATAAAAGTGCATCTGTGGTTCTTCGGAGGGCGTTGCGTCTTTGGGACCTGCTCCTCCAGCTCTCCGCGTCACGGATCCTCAACTCACCCCTGCGCCTCCCGCCCGGCCCGACCCGGCCTTACCCAGCGACCCTGTCCCCGCCCTGCCGCGGCCCAGGGTACCGCTGGGTCAGGACGGTGGCGGCTCCGCAGAATGACCCATAGTAACCCCGCCCCGCCCCGGGCCTCCAGCGCCGCTCTCCCGGTCGGCCCGCGATAGGCCCAGCCCTGCACGCGCCACCGCCCGCGGGCCAATGGGCGGCGGCCTCTTTGCATATGCAACGAGCGCCGGCCCGGGCTGCGCATCCCGGCTTCGGCTCTACAGACGCTGCTCCGCCGGCGCTGGGGAGCGAAGCGGCCGTTGTCCCAAGGCCGGCTGTACT
Source organism: Thryonomys swinderianus (assembly GCA_004025085.1). Taxonomy (NCBI): domain Eukaryota; kingdom Metazoa; phylum Chordata; class Mammalia; order Rodentia; family Thryonomyidae; genus Thryonomys; species Thryonomys swinderianus. Next base: position 5,608 of record PVIC010042495.1, read on the forward strand.
GGGAGCCGCGGCCCCGGTGGCGTTACGGACGTCCGCGTACGGAGGGGCTGAGGCCGCTCGCGGGCTTCCCAGGAGGCGACGCCCGGCGTGAATGTTCTGGGTGCTCCAGGCCCGCGTGGGCCGGAGGCGCGGCGGACCCGGCGTGGCAGTGAGCGCGGCGCCTGTGGTGGGAACGGCGCCGGCAGGGTGAGCGGCGGGCGCGGCGGGGACCCGGATGGGACCCGGCGGGCGCGACGCCTCGGCCCCGACGGGGGCGACTTGTGGCGCAGGGTGACGCGGCGGCCCGGTGGGGGCGTCGTGCGGGGCGGCCGAGGCCCACGCGGGGCGGGAGCCACGGTCGGGTCGGCCTGGTGGGGAGCGAGCGCGCCCCGGCCCCTCGGGCGCTGCTGCGACGGGGGCGGGGTCGCCCACTCGGCTACTGTGCGGTTGTCCGTGGGAGGAAGCCGACGAGCCCAGCGGCTGCGGAAAAGCCGGGCGGGAGGGACGGAGACGCGCTGCCGCGGGGCGTGGATCCACCTTGCTGTTGTTTGGACGTTGTCGGTAGCGGTGCGAGTGGAGCCGAAACCGGTGCTTGGGGTGGAGAGTTGCACGATTACTTTCCCAAGTGTGGCTCCATCACACGGTGGTGTGGCGCAGGACGCGTGCGGTTAGGCTTTCCGCCGGGGTCGGTGCGATCTGGGCTGTTTCTCAGAGGAAGACCCCGAAGTCACGATGGAACCGGTTTGCCCAGTCTCGTTCTAGAAAATGTGCTCCAAGCTGTTGTACAGAAGGCCCCACCGACATAAAGTACGGTGACGTCGAGGAAATTACATGGAAGCTAGAGAGAATAAACAGGCTTTAGTGAAAGCGATTATAGCCGAATAAAATGACAGGGTGCTAGCATTTATCGAGGCTTTATGCTGTGCCACGCACTGTGTTCTAAGAGCTTCTTGTGCAATGTCTTCACTCAGTTAACAGCCCTTTCGGGTGGGGGTTATTCCTATTTTGCAGCGGGGAAAGCTGCAGTGTGACCACGTTAGCTTGCCCCAGATCCAGCTAGGAAGAGAAGCTGGGATTCAGACTGGACGGCCTAAATGCAGAGAGAGCTTTCGCCTCTGACCGCGCAGGCTGCTGCCTGTCCTTGGCTGGCTGAATAGTTTCCACAGAAGAATTTGTTCTGGGTGTCCTGGGGTCCTGTAGTTTGGTGATGCACCCCATCATCCCTGCAACCTATTTTGTAATCCCAATTGATTCTGACGAGTTGCTCAGCACTGCTGAATTGAAATGTGTTAGCTTTTACAGGTAAGAAGGGCTGGTAGATGGGGGTGAGCTGAACAGGTGACATGCAAAGATGAGGTGGGCAGCTCTGGTCATTCTAACATGCGTTTGCTCCTGAGGCGGGTCCTTATTCTCTTCCTCCAAAGTGTTGCTTTTGGCTGTGTTATTGGGAGTAGGATGGGCTGACCCATTGGATCAAAGGGTGACAGGTCTTTCTTTAGGGCTCAGTTACTGGATTTGTGTTTGGACTGAATGCCTTAAAGCTCAAATATTCTGTGAATCTAAGATGTCCTCAATGGTAGAAGAAAGGAGTGAAGGGATGAGTAAAGGGTGCATAAATAAAAGAGAAAGTCATCCTATGGTTTGGGCATGGAAGTGGAGTCATCTGAAGGCCTGAAAATCTGTTTAATTTGCTTATCTGTGCCACTATCTGATTCTAGTTAAATGACTAGTTTCATTCTTATTTCAATTTATTGCTCAGATAGAGCCTTTTAACTTCTATGTCAGGCACCTTGTTAACTGTTTAGGAATATGGCAGTGAGCAGAAGCGATCTGCCTGATGCCCTTAAGGCAGGAGACAGGCTCCCAGCAAATAATCCTATGGATAAGTAATTATAAGTTATGATGCATGCAATGAAGGAAAGGTATTGAAACAATGAAGATTAATAATTAGGATTATGATTTAGATAGAAATCTAGTTAGTTTCTTTTGAATTGATAATGAAATTTTATTAGATAACAGTCATGCTTTCTGAGGCCTTAATTAAATGTACCTAACTGAAGAGATTGAGCAAAGATTGTTTTAGTGATATGGTCATCATTCAGGCTGACCTAGAACTTGCAGTGTAGCCCAGGCTGCTCTCCAGCTTGTAATGATTCTCCTGCCTCAGCCTCCTGAGCCCTGGGATTACAGGCAGATACCATCATATCTGGTCCAAAGATAGCTTTTCTTCCTTCCTTTTTTTTTTTAACTAACAAAATATTTTTATTATTTTTATAATGATAAAACAAGGAAAGTAAAGACTTTTTGGTATATATACCAGAGTTAAGGGGAGTGGAAAAATAAAGGGATTAATGATAGGGAGAATGATAATTTTTCTTTTTTTTAGACAGGGTCTCGCTTTGTAGTTCAGGCTGGCCCTGAGCTCACTCTGTAGTTCAGGCAAACCTTGAACTAAATTGTCCTCCTACCTTTGCCTCCCCAGTGCTGGGATTACAGCCATGAGCCACCACGCCTGGCTAATTTTTCTTTTGAATATCCGCGTCTTTCTCTGTCTTGAAAATCATTTCCACTCCATTGCAAGATAAGTAAATAAGATAGAAAACTCTGAAGCAGTAATTCTGTCTGCTTTCAGGGAACCTAAAGTTTAAGTATATCTGTAATAGGATTTTTCCTCGAAGAACAGTTGGGAAGGGAGAGTCTTATGTAAGATTTGGGTGTGAAAATGAGATTTAGATTTTTCTGAAGGAATGCTAGGCCAAAGGTGACAGACTTTCCTAATGTTAAACAAACAGCATCATGATTATCAAAAATCACCTTTGTAGTTTTTGTGGTTTAGCATGATTTAAATTGAAATTTTAAGTGTTTAGGAGGCAAAAGGTGCTGCAAGAAGTCCATACATAAATACTTCAGTTGGACATGTATGAAGCCAGAAGAAGTAATTTATTCAGTACGTTAACTGAGTGCCAGTTGTGTGCAGAATTGTGTCTTTACCATATGGGTGGAATACAAACAAAAGTGAACTTGCCATGGTCCTCACAGCCAAAATTTCAATTTAATTAATACTATGTTCAAGTTTAAGGTTTTTCCTTCTGGTTTCAAATAACTATGATATGTTGGGTCCTTTGATCCTGAAATATTGAGAAAGTACTGAGGTAGAATTGTCTGGATCCAGTGAAAAGTAGTTTTGCAGGTGGGAGGATGAGGTGTTGAGTGAGGACTCGCTTTGAGCCTCCCCAGGTGAAGGCGGTGTCTGAGCTGTTCACTGATCAGGGACTTACTGAGGGAGAAGTAGGTTTTGGGTACAAAGAGACCATGACTTCAGTTTTGGAAGCCTTCAAATGCGGGTGCCTTTGTGACTTTTGTTGACCCACAGGCTTACTGCTCCAAATTAGGGTGGATGCTTATCAGTTTGGAGCCTTCAGGATAGAAGTGCTAGTGGAAACCATGGGTGGGAGAAAGCTTGCCTGTGGAGGTAAGAATAAGGTCAGAGGAAGCCTGGGATAGTGCTAGAACAAGGGCTCTGAGCTTATAAGGGAATAGGGGTGGCTGGAAATGAGTGACACCACCACAGATGTTCCTGCAGGGACAAGTGGTCAATACTGCCCACAGTATGAGAGGACACTTGAGAATCATCCCTTGGCTTTAGCGCCCTGGCGGTTGTTGGTGACTTTGTCAAGAGCTGCTGATCTGGTAGTAAGGAATGGAAACTGCCAGGTAATGTGTATAGAGAAGCTTTCTAAGAGTTTTGATTTCAGTATGGTCTAAATGCTGATGGGAAGGTGGACTATAGATGAGCGTTTACTCTTGTGCATAGTGAGGTCCAAAGCTTGAGTGAGGCCTATGATGTAGCTGGGAGGAGGCACACATGTTCTATGGAAGTTCTGGTGAACCTGGGGCACTCATGACAAGGGGGACTGTGCCATCATGAAAGTTGCAAGGTTCACATTATTGTTCTGTAGTGACAGAAAACGGCCTTGTAACTGGCGCACCCACATCCGTCAGTACTTTATGATGGAGCCCTCAGCACGTTCCATATGATGGACAAAAACTGTTGAATTCCTGAAAACTCTCCCAGTTTCAGCTGACTCATAACCCACTGTTTTAGAAGATCGTACCACAGAAACATGTGAGGTTGATTAAATATGTGGTTTAGTCTGGATTTCATCCACCACAGTAGGGTATATAATTTCATCTGACTTTTGATTATAGTTTCTTGTAAAAAGAGACTTCCCTCCATGCTTATTTTTGGTTTCATAAGAAAACGCTCATTTTAAAAAAAGTTTTAGCATTTGTTACTACTGAAATATAGTTTCTGTTTTGAAGGATGATCAATTTATCCTGAATTATAAATAAATAGCAGATCAATTAAGCAGATAAGTTACTGGGTCTGAAAACCAGGGACTTTGCATGCTAGACAAATATGCTACCACTGAAGTACATCCTTGGCTAGTATGTTTTTAGACTTTTTTTTTTTTTTTTTTTGAGACAGGGTCTCACTTTTTAGTTCAGGCTGGCCCTGAGCTCACCATGTAGCCCAGGCAAGCCTGGAACTCAGCAATCCTTCTGTCTTTGCCTCCCGAGTGCTGGGATTACAGTCGTGAGCCACCACGCCCAGCACTGTGGTATGTGGTATTGATTGCTGGTGGGCGTGAGTCATCACATCCAACATAGTATGTGGTTACCAGGATCGAATTCAGGGCCTTGCGTTTGCGAGGCAGGTGCCGGAACCACTGAGCTAAATCTCCAGCCCTGTTTGTTCATTTTTAAGGATTTGGTTAGTTGTCTGATGAGGGGAATCTTGTTCCTTTGGGATCACAGATGTGGAATTATTAGTTTTTTGCATCTCTGGCTTTATTTGTTCCATTTGGGTCATTGTCAATAAAGTAATGCTGCTATTCTTGGGTCATTTCCCCTCTTTTTTTGGTGAATATGATATTTACCATAAATATATGAATTCCATGGAAAATTTAAGTAAGGCAATATGTGCAACAGGGAGAAATTCAAAGTTTATATTTAAAGCTATTCTTAAGTTTATATAAAAGTACTAAGAAAGGTATATTCTTTTAGTTTTTCTTTTAAGAAAGGTATATTCTTTTTGGTTCTTTTAGTTTTTGACATGTGTATTTGTATGTTAAGAAAAGCAAAATAATGTTGAACCTACTATGTTAGTAAATATTCTTTTTTTTTTTTTTTGAGACAGGGTCTCACTTTGTAGTTCAGGCTGGCTCTGAGCTCACTATGTAGCCCAGGCAAGCCTGGAACTCAGCAATCCTCCTGCCTCTGCCTCCCAAGTGCTGGGATGACAGGCGTGAGCCACCATGCCCGGCATAAATATTCTTTGAAAACATTTTTAGTGGTTGTATAATAATTTAGTATCACATGTATCATAATGTTTATTTTCTAGTTATTGGATGTTTGCTTATTGCCTTTTCCCCCTTGTTATAAGTAATTAATAGAAATCTTCATACAAATATTTTTTTTTACTAAAGACTCAGAAGTGCAATTGTTGGGTCAAAATTATGAAAAATTTTAAGGCTTTTCTCAAGCAATACAAAATTTCTTTCTAGAGTGGTTGTATTTTTGTGCCCTCTAGAAACTTGTAAAAGCGCATCTATAATGAACTTGGAAACCAGGAGAAAGGTGTTGCTTTATATTAGTAATACTTTATGTAGTTAAAATTTTTCATAGCAACCTGTCAGTCATTTTTTTTTTTTGAGACAGGGTCTTGCTTTGTAGTTCAGGCTGCCCCTGAGCTCACTATGTAGCCCAGGCAAGCCTCAAATTTAGCCTCTGCCTCCCCAGTGCTGGGATTACAGGCGTAAGCCATCACACCTGGCACTGTGGGATGTGGTACTAATTGCTCGTGGGTGTGAGTCACCCTGCCTGGTATTATTGTATGTGGTTATCGGTGACCAAACCAAGGGACCTTGCGCTTGCTAGGCAGGCACTGGAGCCACTGAGTTAAATCTCCGGCCTAGTCGGTCTTAATCTAGATCTAATTTCCATACTTTTTATATCCTGCTGAGGGATTTGAATAATGAAAATTTCTCAATTTAATTATTTGTTCATTTTATTTAATTTTGTTTTTTTTGTGATGAGGTCTCATTTAGCTTAGGCTGTCCTTGACTCACTATGTAGACCTGGCTGGCCATGAACTGGAACTCATAGAAATCTTCCTGCTTCTTCAGCCTTCTGCATGACCATGCTTGGTTTAAATATTTATTTAAAGAATAAAAATAAAAACCAATTGAAGAATGTAAATTTCTTACTTATGTTATAATTTGAAGAGGGAAAGAATAATTTATAAAAATTTAGCTTTTGTTTTACCTTTCCCTTGTCATTCATAACATGTTACTGTTAAAGATAATATATGCAAAGTGATTAGAGCAGTGCCTGGCACATATTAAATGCCCAGAAAATGTGCCTGTTACTGTCTTCAAAATTTTTTCCTCCAGGCTGAGCGTTAGCTCAGATAACACACGATGCTTAATATTCCTTTTGCTTCTGTTACTGGCCCTATCAAGGCTGGAAAACAGAAGGAGTAAGATTTTCTTAAAATGTAAAAAGCCTTGTTCAGTGGTGGAACAGGGCTGAGGAGGAATCCCTCATATCCAGTGGTCATGACTCCAATCAGGAGAATACTGAGTTGATCTGTATTGTATCAGTGGAGATGTGAGTTTTTATTCAGCAAAACGTAGGTTGGTTTCTCATTGCTGGATTTATATTCTCTATCAGATCCATTCAGTCCTAGTTCTTAGAAAATGATGGGAAGAATTTCTATGAACCTGACCACAGCTCTGTTTGAGTTCCATGTAGTGGTTTTAGAAAGGAGTCTCTGGGGCCGGAGGGTTAGCTCAGTGGTTCTGGCAACTGCCTCGCAAGGGCAAGGTCCTGAGTTCGATCCCCACATACAATGCTGGGCGTGGAGACTCACGCCCACCAGCCATCAATACCACACACCACAGTGCCGGGCATGGTGGCTCACGCCTGTAATCCCAGCACTCAGGAGGCAGAGACAGGAGGATTGCTGAGTTCGCGGTGCCTTGCCTGGGCTACATAGTGAGCTCAGGGCCAGCCTGAACTACAAAGTGAGACCCTGTCTCAAAAAAAAAAGAAAAAAAAGAAAGGAGTCTCTGTCCTGGTGTGTCACAGCACAAGCCCAGTCGTGCTGGGGACCCGGAGGCCTCAGCAGTTGGTGCTGCCTTTGCTACTGACCAGTGTAGAACAAGCGGACAGCAAGAGGCCAGCTGACCAGATGCCTGCTTCCTGTTCCATTTTGGGTGTCAGCCCACTTCCAGGAGCACAGCCCCATCCTTAAATTTGTTTTTTGTTTGTCCCCTTTTAAAATTTATCAAGTCAATAAAAATGTATTGAACATAGATGAGGTATTGTTTTCTAGGAAGATTTCTTGAGATAGGATTTTTAGAGTTGAATTCATAGAATATCTACCTGTTTTACCTGGAGAGTGAAGCAATATGCCTAGAGCTTGGAAAGAAAAGTGGGAATGTAGAAGTATATTCAGTGTGTTTTGAGTTCTTAGGAAAGAATGAAGGTAGCAGATCTAAGAGCTGGAGAAGAGAGAAGTGGTGTCCGAGCTGGAGCTTGGAGTGCAGGGACTCCTGGGTGGGGAGCCTGAGAATGGGCTTTGTGAATTTTGTCAGTACCCGGCTGCTCTCTACTCTTAAAGTTTTGTGGTTCTGGGTATCGGAGCTCAGGCCTCACATGTGCTAGGCAAGTATTCTGCCACTGAGCTACACAAATATTATGAGGTAACTATTATTTTATGCCTTTAAAACATTTTCCCTAGGTATGTTGTGGTGCCTGTAATTCCAGCCTTTGTGAGGTTAAGACAGGAGGATCACTGTGAATTCAAAGCTAACTTGGACTATGATACAGTTTAAGACCCCCCCCCGAACTATATAGTAATGAAACCTTGTGTCAAATTTCTTTTTTCCTTATACTTAGAAGAAAATAATTTCTGCTGTGTAGTTTACTCTGGGCTTGAACTTACTGTGTATCCTAGACTGTCCTTAAACTTGTAGCAATCCTCCTACCTTAGTCTCTGAGTGCTAGTATTACAGATGTGTGCCACCATGCCCAGCTCTTCTATGTAAAGAAGGGTCTCATTTTGTATGTAGTTCAGGCTGGCCCTGAGCTCATTACGTAGCCCAGGCAAGCCTCGAAACTCACAGCAATCCTCTTGCCTCTGCCTCCTGAGTGCTGGGATGACAGGCGTGAGCCACCACGACTGGCATTGTGGATTGTGATGCAGGGGATTGAACTTGGGACCTTGTACTTGTCAGGCAGATGCTGGAACCACTGAGCTAAATCCCCGGCCCACTTCTACATAATTATTGAAAATAAAATAGTAGATGAAATAGTCCTTTGGAGACAAGTGTTGGTGATACGAGAAGGGTAACTTGGGCTGCGTTTGTCATGAAGATTCACCTTCCCAAAGGACTTGGCAGAGGAGTAGGGAGGAGAATTCACAGAGAAGCAAAAGAAGTATGGAGGCAGACGAGGGGCCCAGAGATCCTGTGGCAGTGGTGGGGCCCTGTGGTCCCTTAGAGGGGCTGAGTGGAAGGGACTGGCCATAGGAATTAACACTCGCATCTGAGGAGATGGGTTGGGACATGTTGCTGGCCAGAGAAGGACTGAGTGAGAACATGTGGAATAGGACTAGTTAGGATGGGAGTCTGGTTTTGAAGTTTTTGCTTAAAAGATTATCACTTCGCCGGACGTGGTGGCTCACGCCTGTAATCCCAGCACTTGGGAGGCAGAGACAGGAGGATTGCTGAGTTCGAGGCTTGCCTGGGCACCATAGTGAGCTCAGGGCCAGCCTGAACTACAAAGCGAGACCCTGTCTCAAAAAGCAAAAAAAAAAAAAAAAAAGATTATCACTTAAGACTTATTTAGATGGCTTTTTAAAAAGTCAAGTTTTTTTTTTGTTTTGTTTTGTTTTTGTTTTTTTGAGACAGGGACTCGCTTTGTAGTTGAGACTGGCTCTGAGCTCACTATGTAGCTCAGGCAAACCTTGAACTCAGCAATCTTCCTGCTTCTGCCTCCCGAGTGCTGGGATTACAGGCGTGAGCCACCACGCCCAGCACTGTGGTATGTGGTATTGATTGCTGGTGGGCGTGAATCACTACACCCAGTATTGTATGTGGTTACTGGGATCGAACTCAGGGCCTTGCGCTTGGGAGGCAGGCGTTGGAACCACTGAGCTAAATCTCCAGCCCAAAAAGTCAAGTTTTTATTGTTTTCTTGGGATGCAAAAAAGTTAAGCAGGTGACGTCCAGGTGGACAATGTTATAAGGTCAGAGTCTGTTGAATACTCAGTGTGTTTATGTAAACCTGAAGATTTTGGGATTGAGATTAAAAAGCAAAGTGTACTTGAACACCTAGGTATCTATTTTTGGTGAGAAAGTCTGTACTAGAATTTGTTTATTGGCTATTAAGTGAAGTGACACTTGCTATCCTCTTCATTATTTTAGTTTTACACTAATAGGGTATGTTTCTGGATTGGAGGATATTTGTATTATTTTGCCCAAAATAGGAAATGTCCCTTTTTCATTCACAAAAGTTTATTTATTTTACTTTTAACTGCACTGTACTTCCTTGATATTGGCTTTCTTACTGTAATACTAAACAACTTACTTTCTTCATTTTGGAGGCTGACCCAGTGTATGGACCCCCTGCTTAAGGCAGGGGGCGTAGTTGAGTTCTTTCTAAGATGAAGTAAGGAATTCTAGTTTCATAGACAATCACAGGGAATTGATTTTATTGTAAACAAATTTAATTTACTCAAATTGAAATTACACCATGTGGACCATGCTCACTATTAATGTTTCCTTAAGGCATTTTCATTTTCTCATTCTGTCATTATTGTCTGCATTGCTAGTGTATTAGAATCCAAGAGCTTGTATTTATCATTCACTTTGAAACTAGGAATAACATGGTGACTGATGCCTGCTTAGGTAGGCTGCCGACAAATGTTTTTCTTAGAAATTAAAAATGTTTAATTTGTATATTACTTTTTATTTATTTATTTTTTAATTGAATTCTTTATTGGTACAATTTATATACATCTCAAAATCACATATAACATTGGGAAATTTGTACCAGTATATGCCACAAGTTAATTCTCATTTTTACCCATATCCCTACCCACTCCCCCTCCTCCCCCCTTTATAC
>PVIC010042496.1:0-15756 GCA_004025085.1 Thryonomys swinderianus
AAAAAAGTGGGTAACTAGGGAAAAAAGGAGACTGCAGATGTAGTACAAATCCCTAGCTTCAATCTCTGGCATTGAAGGAAAGATGTGTATTGTTCATTTATAGTGTTTAATTTGTGAATTGTTTTTCATGTCTTTTGTCTATAAAACTGTTTGACTAAAAGAAGCTCTTTACAGATACTAGATTTTTTTTTTTTTTGAGACAGGGTCTCACTGTGTAGTTCAGGCTGGCCCTGAGCTCGCTATGTAGCCCAGGCAAGTCTCGAACTCAGCAATCCTCCTGTCTCTGCCTCCCAAGTGCTGGGATTACAGGCATGAGCCACCACGCCCGGCGCTGTGGTAAGTGATATTGATTGCTGGTGGGCATGAGTCACCACGCCCAGCATTGTATGTGGTTTGTGGGGATGGAACTCAGGACTATTGCGCTTGCGAGGCAGGCGCCAGAACCACTGAGCCAAATCTCTGGCATTTTTGTTTTGTTTTGTTTTCTTTTCTTTTTAAACAAAGGGTCTCACTTTGTAATTCAGGCTGGCCCTGAGCTCCCTATGTAGTCCAGGCAAACCTCAAACTCACAGCAATCCTCCTGCCTCTGCCTTCCCTTTGCTGGGATTACAGGTGTGAGCCACCACGCCCAGCATTGTGGTATGTGGTTTTCGGCAATAGAACTCACTTGAGATTTTGCACTTGTAAGACAGACGCTAGAATCACTGAGATAAACCCACAGCCTCTAGATATTAATTATTTGTTTCAATTATAATAACTGCTTTCTCCCTGGCAACTGTCTTTTTGTTTTGGGACAGACAATAAAAATGTCAAATTTAGGGAATCAGGAGTTTTAGGGGCCAGATTTAGCTTAGTGGTTCAAGTGTCTGCCTAGCAAGCGCGAGATCCCTGGTTCAATTCCCAGTAACCACATACAACAGTGCTGGGTGTGGTGGCATATGCCTGTAATCTCAGCACTCGGGAGGCAGAGACAGGAGAATTACTGTGAGTTTGAGGCTTGCCGGGCTACATAGCTCAGGACCAGCCTTAAGTACAAAGGGAGACCCTGTCTCAAAAAAAAAAAAAAAAAAAGTCAAATTTAAACTAGATATGGTAACCAGGTCTGGTGACACACCTGTCCTCACAGCACTTAGGAGTCTGAAACAGGAGGCACTCATACTGCATTACATAGTGAGATTTTATCTAAAAAAAATAAACAAATAAAAGAATACAAATAAAAAATAAAGGAAAATGAGAAAGAATGAAAGAGAAGGGAAGGTAAAGAAAAAAGGAAGGAAAGAAGGGAGAGGAAAGAAAAAGGAAAGAAAAGAAAGGAAAAAAGGGAGAAAGGGAGGAAGGAAGAAAGGAAGGGAAAAAGAAATATACAAAAGTCAAGTTTAGGGCCGGAGGGTTAACTCAGTGGTTCTGGCACCTGCCTCACAAGCGCAAGGTCCTGAGTTCGATCCCCGGTAACCACATAGAAGGCTGGGTGTGGAGACTCACGCCCGCCAACAATCAACACCACATACCACAATGCTGGGTGTGGTGGTTCACGCCTGTAATCCCAGCACTCGGGAGGCAGAGACAGGAGGATTGCTGAGTTCGCGGCGGTTTGCCTGAGCACCATAGAGAGCTCAGAGCCAGCCTGAACTACAAAGCAAGACCCTGTCTCAAAAAAAAAAAAAAAAGTCAAGTTTAGGGGCTGGCTGCCTGACATGGTAGCTCATGCCTATAATCCCAGTACTCAAGGAGGCAGAGGTAAGAATATTTCTGCGAGTTTGAGGCTTGCCTGGGCTACCTAGTGAGTTCAATTTGAACTACAAAGCAAGACCTTGTCTCAAAAAAATGTTGGGGTTGTAGCTCAGTGGTAAAGTGCTTGTCTAGCATGCATAAGGCCCTACGTTCAGTTCCTGATACTGGAGGAAGGTAACCTTAGTGAAGTATAACTTGTATAAATGCACTGAAAAATAATAAGGTATATAGGCCGGGGATTTAGCTCAGTGGTTCCAGTGCCTGCCTAGCAAGCACAAGGTCCCTGGTTCAATCTCCGGGAACCACATACTACAATACTGGGCGTGGTGACTCATGCCCACTGGCAATCAGTAACACATACCACAAATGCCAGATTTGGTGGCTTAAGCCTGTAATCCCAGCACTCCAGAGGCAGAGGCAGAGGCAGGAGGACTGATGAGTTTGAGGCTTGCCTGAGCTACATAGTGAGCTGTGGGCCAGCCTGAACTGCAAAGCAAGACCCTGTCTCAAAAAGTAATAATAATAATAATAATGTTATAGGGCCATAGCTCAATGGTAGATCAATTACCTAGCATTTATAAGGCTTTGGGTTTAATCCTTAGCACCATGAAAATATATAAATAAGTAAAACCAAAAAAATACTAATTATTTGTTTGTTTGTTGAGACAGGGCTTCTCTATGTAGTTCTGGCTGGCCTTGAACCCATTAAGTAAACCAGGCTAAAAAACATAGACTACCGTGATCCTCCTGTCTCAGCCTCCCAAGTGCTAGGATTACAGGCATGCACGCCTGTACCCGAAGCATTGGGCATGTCTTTAAACGGCAGGCAGGTACACAAGCATATTGGACAGGAATAGATGGGCACTGACAAGTTCTGGCCTTGGAGTCAAGGGCTTCTCTGGACCTTTGACAAGTGCCTCACCTTCTCTGAACCAACACTGTGAGAAGGGTTAGAGTCAGTAACATAACCCCAGTCTTTTTTCCCATCCCAGCGTTTGTCTTAAGGTCAGTAGCTCTGCCACTGCTCCCTGAAGAAAGGTGCCATCGGGACTTGGGATTTAACTCAGTGACACCAAACCTGCCTTGCAGGAGCAAGGACCTGAGTTTGATGCTTGGTGCCCTCCACACACAAATAAAAAAGAAAGAAAAAGAAAAAGAAGAAAAGACAAAGACAAAGAAAAAGAAAAAAGAAGGTGCCAATGCTGTGAAATTCGGAGCCCGAAAGGGCACAGGTGGAGTCGCCGAGCAGCTCACTGCTGCCACCTGCTGCTAATTGACTAGCATCGCTCATTCTTCCTTTTCCAGAGGAGGGCCTGGAGGCAGCTGCTCTAGAAGTTGAGCACTTTTGAAAGCCACCTTCCACCTGAGAGTCACCCCTTTCCTTCCAGAGCCCCTTCTCATTCTTAGCTTACCTGGATATTTCTGCTATTCCAGCACCCTGAGTAGGGATGCATGTAGTTAAGACCCTTAAAAGATCTGATCTCTGGGCCAGAGGTTTAGCTCAGTGGTTCCAGCGCCCACCTGACAAGCTCAAGGTCCCTGGTTTGCTCCCCGGTAACCACATACAACAATACTGGGTTTGCAATCAGTACCACATATCATAGTGCTGGGCGTGGTGGCTCACACCTATAATCCCAGCACTCGGGAGGCAGAGGCAGGAGGATTGCTGAGTTCCAGGCTTGCCTGGGCTACATAGTGAGCTCAGGGCTAGCCTGAACAACAAAGCGAGACCCTGTCTCAAAAAAAAAAAGATCTCATCTCTGACATTTTGATGCACGCTTCTACCTTGAGGGCTTCCAAACAAGAGAATTAGAAGTAAAATAAGGCACTTCCCTGTCCACACACACACCCCCACACACCAGCCGGGCCTGTATGTTTCACAATTCTGTCCTGCCCTGGATCTCACACAGCCTGCAAAATAATGGGAGATGATATGCAATGTATTTATTTATTTATTTAACCTGAAATGATGGTTGGCTTATTAGGTTAGGAACCTGTTTCTGTCTTGTCACAGCCTTGCCAAGTGCCTAATACCTATCTTCCTACCTTTTTGTGTTTTTAATTTTTTTCTTTGCAAATCAGAACATCCCTGCCCCAAGAAAACTTATTTCAGCTCCAAAGAAGACTTCAACATGGTACGCCTACCATTGGTTGAATACTGTTTTGTTTTTTTTTTTTTTTGCTTTTTGAGACAGGGTCTCACTTTGTAGTTCAGGCTGGCCCTGAGCTCACTATGGTGCCCAGGCAAGCCACCGCGAACACAGCAATCCTCCTGTCTCTGCCTCCAGAGTGCTGGGATGACAGACGTGAGCCACCACATCCAGCATTGTGGTATGCGGTGTTGATTGTTGGTGGGCGTGTCTCCACGCCCAGCATTATATGTGGTTTCCAGGGATCGAACTCAGGACCTTGCGCTTGCAAGGCAGGCACTGGAACCACTGAGCTAACCCTCCGGCCCTGAATACTGTTTTTTTCAAGTGAGTTTATTAAGAATAGACATCAGCCTATGGTGACACACATCCTACAATCGCAGCACGTGGGAGGCTGAGACAGGAAGACTGGTGTTTGAGCCCAACACGGACAATTCAGTGACTTAGCAAGAATTTGTCTCAAAAGGCCAGGCTTGGGGCACACTTGTAATCCCAGCACTCCAGAGGCTGAGGCAGTAGTATCACCATTAGTTCAAGGCCAACCTGGCTACATAATTCAACACTGGTTTTTACTACACAGAGAAATCCTGTCTCAAAAAACCAAACAGGAGGGGCTGGGAATTTAGCTCAAGTGGTACTGCGCCAACTTTGGACACACAAGGGCCAGAGTTTGATCCCTGGTACCAGGAAAAAAACAAAACAAAACATAAAACAAACAAAAGACCAAACACAGCTGGAGATTTAGCTCAACGGTTCTGGTACCTACCTAGCAAGCACAAGGTCCCTGGTTTGATCCCCAGCAACCACATACAACAATACCAGGCATGGTGACTCACATCCATCTGCAATCAGTACCACATTCCACAGTGCTAGCTGTGGTGGCTCATGCCTGTCATCCCAGCACTCGGGAGGCAGAAGCAGGAGGATTGCTGAGTTCGAGGCTTACCTGGGTTATATAATGAGCTCAGGGCCAGCCTGAACTACAATGTGAGACCTGTCTCAAAAAAAAACAAAAAAACCAGGTAAGTAAGGACATCGCCAGCTATGACCTCAGGTGAGGAGGTGCCATGACATGAGACTGAGGAGAGAACATGACCACCTTTACACAACTTAATAAACTCTGTTCTTACATTTATATATTCCCCCATCTCTTTTTTTTTTTTTTTTTTTTTGAGACAGGGTCTCGCTTTGTAGTTTAGGCTGGCCCTGAGCTCACTATGGTGCCCAGGCAAGCCACCGCAAACTCAGCAATCCTCCTGTCTCTGCCTCCAGAGTGCTGGGATGACAGGCATGAGCCATCACGCCCGGCATTGTGGTGTGCAGTGTTGATTGTTGGTGGGCGTGAGTCTCCACATCGAGCATTATATGTGGTTTCCGGGGATCGAACTCAGAACCTTGAGCTTGTGAGGCAGGCGCTGGAACCACTGAGCTAACCCTCTGGCCCTCCTCCATCTCTTTTATGTGACCTTGTAGCCCAGATTTTTGGGACTTTGGAACTTTCC
This sequence comes from Thryonomys swinderianus, assembly GCA_004025085.1. Classification (NCBI taxonomy): domain Eukaryota; kingdom Metazoa; phylum Chordata; class Mammalia; order Rodentia; family Thryonomyidae; genus Thryonomys; species Thryonomys swinderianus. The sequence continues at coordinate 5,384 of PVIC010042496.1, forward strand.
GAATTCACTTGTTTCCTTTAAACCATTGAGATGTTTTAGAAAGGAGAAGACACTGTTTCTCCATCCTCAGCTTTTCCATAGCTATGTACTGTGCTGTATCCAGGCACAAATCCTCCCAGGAAAGACAAACATGGAGGGTGCGAAAATGAGTCTCCTTTCCTAGAAAGGTGGTGAGCAGGAAAGGATAAGAGTGAAAAATGTGCTGAACTGGGGACACCACCCTCAGCCCCTTCCCCATCACCAGGGCTTCCACAGGGGACGAGAGAGGGACCAGTAGGGGATAGAGTGAGGCCACAAGTCCCTGGCTGTGTGGCTCCCTCCCTGTCGCCAGGTGTTAGTTAGACTCATGTTCATCTACCTTTTCCAAGCTCCCAGAATTCCCCGAAGCTGCACATTCTTGTCCCCTATGTCCCTTGGCCAGCATGAGTGAATCTCGTGAATACCATATACTTTTCTAAGAATCTGAAAGTAACCAGAAAGTGCTCTGAGGTTAGTATTCAGAAGTAGCCTAGACTTTCTTATCCTGCTCCCTGATCCAGAAGAGGAAGGGTGTGGTAGGCCACATTAGACGTCCCAGTTCCCTGGGACTAAGGGCTCCTTGCTATTCTACTGTATTCAGGTATTCTTAGACTCCTAACTTCTTACTTGGCAAGAAAGGCCCAGGGCCCAAGGAGGCTTCAGAAGGGTGAGAGGTTGGGTGGAGAAGTGTGATCATATCTGGGATTTGTAGTAGTGACTGTCCATCTCTAAGGTCTGGCCCCCGTGTGGCCATGAATACCCATGAGCCTGTGTGATGGTGGCATGTGAGATGTGCCTGTGTCAGCCTTTGTGTGTCAGGATGTGCCAGTGGTGTGCACATGTGTCAGGAGGGGCTGATGCTGAGAGCCTGGCTCCTTCTCTTCCTCCCCATCCCTGCTCCCATCTGGCCTTGATCAGCCTGTCCCTAGGGAGGGAGTCGCGGTTTCGGATGCAGGAAAATGTTCCAGGAAGCGGCCACTGTGCTGAGCCCTGCACAGGCTCCCCCTGCGGAAATTGTTCCAGGAGGGAGGGGAAAAAGGAGTATTGAGATAGGATTAAGGGAGGAGGTAGAGTGGTTCTCCGCTACCCTCTCCACAGGAAAAAGCCGGATACTTTAATGGGAAGCCCTGATCAGCAGGACCTCGTGCTGCTACCTAAATTTAGTGTGTGAAAAGTAAGAGCCAGAAAAAGCGGGTCCCTTTTCTTATCTGGCTCTCTTGTTAATGAAGTTTAATTATCAGGATGTGGGTGGCCCTTGAGAGTCCCTTTTCTGGACCTACTATCCTGTACGTGGGACCGGGACACCTGGGTCTGTCTGAAAGTGGTATGGTCTGGGGGGGGGGCATAAGAGTCAGCCCCCTGTTCTCCCCACTGAGGGGGCTTTGAAGCTTGGATCCAGGACCGGGAGGGCTGCCTAATTGGTATAATGGAGGTTAATGGGGCGCCTGGAGGGGGTGGCCGTGCTCCTAGATCAAAGAGCCAGCTCTGCCCAACCACCACAGCTGGAGGTCACAGCTGGAGGGGGAGGGGCAGGGCTCAGGGCCAGCCAGCAGGGGGTGCTCTGGGCCGGGAATGCTGGTCCTCTAGAGTGACCCCTTCTTGGTTTGCAGCTGCTTTTGCCTTAGAGAGCAATCCCGGGGGATGTGGGCTTAGAGGATGGGGAGCCCTAAGGGCCCGGCTCCTCTTTGGGGGGGGGAGGGCCTGAGCCAGAGAGGCCCGCAGCCCGGGGTCAACAGGATGTCAGCACCTTGGGACCTCGGACTCCGCAGGGTCCAAAGGCAAAAACCTTAGCAGAGCAGACACCGGCAATCCGGGGCTAGGGAAGCTGGGCTCCTTTGGACCTAGGCCGCTAGGGACGCCCAGGCTGGGCAGCTGGGGGCGCTGGTCGGGCCGAGGGGAAAGGGGCACCATGCTCCCCTGCCGCCGCCCCCACCCAGCCTGGCGCTCCCTCTCGGGCTCTAATCGGCGCGGCGGCCGCAGCGGGCAGAGTCAGCGCCGCCAGTCTCCGGGACGCGACTCCCAGCAATTGTGGTCGGGACCGCAGATATGCAGCTGCCTCCTGCCCGGGCGCCTGGCCCGGCCGGCCCCGCCCCACCCCGTCCGGCCCGCCCCTCGGCCTGCGGCGGGCGTGGGGACAATGAGGCACTCGTGGGACCTGGGGTCCCTGGTGGCCCGGAGCCCGGCTTGGGGGCCTCATGACCCGCCTATCTGAAGGCTCCTCTGTTCTCGGGGGCTGTCGCTGGGGCTCAGCCCCCCCCCCATCTTGCCTTTGGTTTAATGGTGCGTCCTGCCTCAAACCTCGAAGGCCAGCGGCGTTTGAGATCCACAGGGGCGCGCGACTGAGGTGGGTGGGGAGGAGCGGGGGATGGTGGTGGCAGAGTCTCAGGCACCCAGGCCATAGAAGAAGGAAGGGTAGGGAGAGGGAACCAGGCAGCCCCCAAATACAACTTTCTTTGAAGGAGTTCCTTCTAGGGGAGAAGAGGAAGGGAAGAGACAGGAACGGGTGACAGAGCGGAAGATAAATGGTTCTTAGGGATTTAGGACAGAGTGCAGGGGTCCTGCTGAGAAGCTGGGGGCCTGGTCCTCAGATCTTGCACTGTCCCCCCATCCAGACCCAAGGGCTGCCCAAGGCTGTTGTCGCAGCTGACTAGGGCACTAGGGACCCTGAAAATGCCTGCAGGCCTGCTCACGGGTCACATCCACACCGGATCTACTCCACCTCCTAAACATCACCCTCCAGTTATTGTGCAGCTTCTCTGCCTGCGGGCACATCTCACCTCTCGCCTGAACTGCTGCCACAGATTGGTTTCCTTGACAATGATTTTGTCCCCCAACTATGACACCAACAGGCACCATTTATGGTCAGCGACTACCTGGCAGGCACTTTGTTAAAAGTCGACTTGCAGGGGGTAGCTGCACTGTAGCTCAGTGGTACATTCCTCTCCTAGCATGCATGAGGCCCTGGGTTCAATCCCCAGAACTGCAGGGGGGAAAAAAAAAACATGAAAGGGGTGCACTGGTGTGTCAGTAACAAGTGCCAGTAGCACCAGCACTATGGAAGACTGAGGCAAGAGGGTCCTAAGTGCAAGCCCAACCAAAGCAAAGTAATGAGATTCTGTCTCAAAGAAGAATAAAAAGAGCTGGGATGTGATTCAGTGCAAATGCCCTGTGTTTAGTTCCCAATAAAGAATTCTACTTTTTGCCGGGCGTGGTGGCTCACGCCTGTAATCCCAGCACTCGGGAGGCAGAGACAGGAAGATTGCTGAGTTCGAGGCTTGCCTGGGCTACATAGTGAGCTCAGGGCCAGCCTGAACTACAAAGCGAGACCCTGTCTCAAAAAAAAATAAAAAATAAAAAAGAATTCTACTTTTTAAAAAAGTACTGGAATCGAACCCAGAACCTGGCACACACTAGCCAAGCTCTCTATCTCTGAGCTAAACCCTCAACCCTTATTGCTGGTCTTTAGAACAACCCTAGGAGATTGCTGTGTTGCTCCCCTTTCCACAGCAGAGGAATCCTAGGCATCAAAGGTGAAATAACCTGCCCAAGCTTGCACCATAGTAAATGGCTGATTTACCCAGAGCTGCCTGCCTGCCAGCTCTCTCACAGTGTCATTCCCATCTCTGCTGCCACAATGATTTTTTTTTCTTTCTAGTATTGGGGATCAAACTTAGGACCCCGCCGGGCGTGGTGGCTCACGTCTGTAATCCCAGCACTCGGGAGGCAGAGACAGGTGGATTGCTGAGTTCAAGGCTCGCCTAGGCTACATAGTGAGCTCAGAGCCAGCCTGAACTGCAAAGCGAGACCCTGTCTCAAAAAAAAACAAAAAAAAACTTAGGACCCTGCACTTGCTAGGCAGACATGATGCCACTGAGCTACATCCCCAGTTGTGGTTATCTTTCTAATATACAAATATTCCCTTATTTTCCTCTTAAGATCAAGTTCAGGACCCTAGCATAGCTATTGAGACCTCTACAGGCTCAGCTGTTGATGGTCTAGTCACACTTACCTCAGAAGTGTTGTCAGTCCTTCCCTGTGACATTGGATATATCCTTCCTCTCTAGGTTATCACTCATTTTGTTTTGTGGTTTTTTTTTTTTTTGTTTTTTTTTTTGAGACAGGGTCTCGCTTTGTAGTTCAGGCTGGCCCTGAGCTCACTATGTAGCCCTGGCAAGCCGCCGCGAACTCAGCAATCCTCTTGTCTCTGCCTCCCGAGTGCTGGGATGACAGGCATGAGCCACCACGCCCGGCATTGTGGTATGCGGCATTGATTGCTGGTGGGCGTGAGTCTCCACGCCCAGCATTATATGTGGTTTCTGGGGATCAAACTCAGGACCTTGCGCTTGTGAGGCAGGTGCCAGAACCACTGAGCTAACCCTCCGGCCCTGTTTTTTTTTTTGAGACAGGGTCTCGCGTTGTTGTTCAGGCTGGCTCTGACTCACTATGTAGCCTAGGCAAGCCTCGAACTCAGCAATCCTCCTGTCTCTGCCTCCAGAGTGCTAGGATTACAGGCATGAGCCACCAGGCCCAGCTGTTTTTGAGACAAGATCTCCCTATGTAGCCCAACTGGTCTCAAACTCATAGCGATCCTCCCCCAGCCTCCTGAATTCTGGGACTACAGGCATGCACCATGGGTGATTAATCCTTGGGATGGATTAATCTCTCAGGTTTTTCCAATATTGGTTTAGATTCACTATGTTTTCCTTAAAATCCTTTATTTATTTGATCAACCCATATGAGGCAGCAGGATCACAAGTTTTTTTGTTTTTTGTTTTTGTTTCTTTCTGAGACAGGGCCTCACTTTGTAGCTCAGGCTGGCCCCGAGCTCCTTATGTAGCCCAGGCAAGCCTCAAACTTATAGCAATCCTCCTACCTCTGCCTCCCGAGTGCTGGGATTACAGGCGTGAGTCACCATGCCCAGCATTGTGCTATGTGGTTACCAGAGATCCAATTTGGGACCTTGTGCTTGCAAAGCAAACACTGGAACCACTGAGCTAAATCCCTGACCCAGAATCACAAGTATGAATCCCACCTGGGCAACCAAGCAAAATTCTGTATCAAAATAAGAAAAATAAAATAAAAATGGGCTGGGAATGAAGCTCAGTGCTGTGAAAGCCCTAGGTTCAGTCTCCAGCAAATGTACACACACACACACACACACACACATATGCCCACACATACATATATACCATCTTCCACCTTAGCTGTCTCAGAAAAGAGGGTGGTGGGGCTGGAGATGTAACTCAGTGTGAATCCTCAGTACTGGAAAAAAAAAAAAACTTCTCCTTCTCCCCTTCTCTCTCTCTCTTTTTTTTTTTTTGAGACAGGGTCTTGCTTTGTAGATCAGGCTGGCCCTGAGCTTGCTATGTAGCCCAGGCAAGCCTCGAACTCAGAGCAATCCTCCTGCCTCTGCTTCCCATGTACTGGATTACAGGTGCAAAATACTACACCCAGCGTTGTGGTATATGGTATTGGGGATAGAACTCAGGACCTTGAACTTGCCAGGCAGATGCCAGAACCACTGAGCTAAATCCCTGGCCCCCCTTTCCCTTTTGATAGTCATTGGTTTGTTGGTGACACAGAAGGCTAAGGTTTGTCTTGTTCACAGATGCATGTTCAAGGCCAGCCCAGTGTGCCTGGCACCAACCAAATGAAGCCCTGGAGCCTTTGTCAAGTGAAGGATATTGTAGAGATCAGTTCCACATCTCAAAATTCTGTGCTGTCAAGAACAGTTGAAGGTGTGGTGTGGATGCTTGTAATCTCAGTACTTAGGAGAATGAGGCAGGAGAACCACTGCAAGTTTGAGGCCAGCCTGGTCATGTAACAAAACAAGCAGGTCAGAGAGGCCAAGAAAGGTGTTTATTTCAAAGGACCATTCTCCTGGGTTGTTCAGTCCTATTCCTATAGCTAGATAGTGTGATCAGGCCTCCATCACTCTAAATTCTGTTTGTTTTCCAGAACCAGGGATTGAACTCAAGACCTTGCGCTTGCCAGGCAGGCGCATGGCATCACTGAGCTACTATTTATTTAAGGACATTTTTAGTATATGTGCTGCCGAAGCGAGCACTTAAAGACATTTTTTCATGTATCAGATTCCAGGGTTTGTTTCTTTTATGTATGCATGGATATATTTGGTACTGGAAATTGAACCCAGGCACTTCACACTGAACTACATCCTCAGTCTCTTTTAAAATTTTATTGTTATTATGATGATGATTATTATGTTGGTTTTTTTGTTTTGTTTTGTTTTTCATTCTCTTTATTTGAGACAGGGTCTTGCTGTGTAGCCCAGGCTGGCCTTGAACATGTTGGTATTTTTGAGACAATGTCTTGCTATGTACTCCAGACTGGGATTACAGGCATGAGCCACCACGCCCAGTGGTATGTGGTACTGATTGCTGGTGGGCATGAGTCACCATGCCCGGTATTATTGTATGTGGTTACTGGGGATCGAACTTGGGACCTTGTGCTTGCAAGGCAAATGCAAGGCCTTGAATTCACACTGTATCTTAGTCTGGCTTCAAATTTACTAGAATCTTCCTACCTCCATCTCCCAAAATGCTGAGATTACAGATGTACACGTCACCCCCTGCCTAGGATATTTTCCTTGACAAAGAAATATTTCCTAGAAATGATGAAGGTCTTCTTTCACTACTAACCCACCTGAGACAAACAGCCCAAGCACCTTAAACTTTGGCTTTCCTCATCTCCCTGTAGAAGCACCCCCCCACCATTTTTTTTTTCTTGAGACAGGGTCTCACTTTGTAGTTCAGGCTGGCCCTGAGCTCACTATGTAGCCCAGGCTGGCCTCAAACTCAAGGCAGTTCTCTTGCCTCAGCCTCTTGAGTGGTGGGAGTACAGCAGTGGGTCACCACTCCTAGCCATAGCACTTCTCTTTGATTTTAATCTATCTCCCCTAGAGTTTGAGCTTGTTGCTAAGCCTAGCTTGTGAATGCTGAGTCAAGGCACTAAGATTTTCTGAATCCTGAGCCATGTGTATCTTCCCTGGACTTGGTCTCCCAGGTCACTAGCCCCTTGCTCTTGGAGGAACAGACCAGGCTAGGAGCTGTCCCCAGGTCGCCTGTCTGTATCCCACCATCTCTGCTTCTCTTGCTTCTTTCCTTATCTTTCTGGGTGCCTTTTTCTTTTCCATTCCCTCTGTGTTCTCTGTCACTGGAGTCACCACAAGAGACAAGAGGGCTGGGCCTGGGTGCATGGGGGGGTGGCCAGACCAGGGGCCCGGGACATGAGTGCAACTTTCCAAGCTTCCCTTCCAGGCCCCTGTGGTTGGGGAGCTCCACAGAGGGAGAGATGAGTCAGCAGAGCTGAGGGGAGGGTGAGGGGAGGTGGGGAGGCTGCCGGGGTTCCCCAGGCCAAGCAGTTTGCTGGGGCCATCAGGGTCTCTGAACTCAGGTGGGTGTGGGGAATAAAGGATCAAAGGTGCCCAAAGGTACACTGAAGGTTCCTAAACCCTTAGTGCAGTGTAAGGGGGTGCAGGCATCCATTTTTAGGACTGGAATATGGCCCGCATTACCTTCATCCCCAGATTTCTTTTTTACTTTCTTTTTTTTTTTTTTTTTCCTTTTTGAGACAGGGTCTCGCTTTGTAGTTCAGGCTGGCTCTGAGCTCACTATGTAGTCCAGGCAAGCCTCGAACTCAGCAATCCTCCTGCCTCTGCTTCCCGAGTGCTGGGATTACAGACGTGAGCCACCACGCCCGGTTTACTTTCCTTTTCTTGAGACAGGATCTCGCTTTGCAGTTCAGGCTGGCCCTGAGCTCACTATGGAGCCCAGGCAAGCTTCGAACTCACAGCAATCCTCCTGTTTCTGCCTCCGGAGTGCTGGGATTACAGGCATGAGCCTGCCTGGCATTGTGGTATCTAGTACTAGAGATTGAACTCAGGACCTTGCCCTTGCGAGACAGATGCCAGAACCACTGAGCTAAATCCCTGGCCCAGGCCTCAGAATTTTGTAGGAGAGGGCTCCCCAATGCCCTCCGGGAGGTGTCTACAACTGTGAAGTTGTAATGCCATGCTGTGTATATGTAAGTGACATTTGCCTTGTGTGGAGACCTGTATTGATGTGAGTCTGTATCAAACATGTCTATGGGGGTGTACTTTCTTTTTTTTTTTTTGAGACAGTGTCTTGCTGTGTAACCCAGACTGACCTTGACTCACTATGTAGCCCAGGATGGTCTTGAACTCGCAGGAATCCTTTCTGCTTCCCAAGTGTTGCAATTACAGGCATGAGACACCATACCCAGGATTTTTTTTTTTTTTGAGACAGGGTCTCACTTTGTAGTTCAGGCTGGCTCTGACCTCACTATGTAGCCCAGGCAAGCCTTGAACTCAGCAATCCTCCTGCCTCTGCCTCCCAAGTGCTGGGATTACAGGCATGAGACACCACACCCAGCATACCCAGGATTTTAAGTCTGTTTGGTTTATTTTTTGTACTGTACTGGGGATTGAACACAGGGCCTTCACACTGAGGTACATCTGCAGCCTTTTTATTTTAAAAATAGAGTTTTACTGGTTTGATAAATTTCCTAGGCTGGGCTTGAACTTCCCAGTCCTCCAGGTTCAGCCTCCCGAGTGCTGAGATTACAAGTGAGTGGACCAAAGTACCTGATGATGGTTTTTTTTTTTTTTTTGAGACAGGGTCTCGCTTTGTAGTGCAGGCTAGCTCTGAGCTCACTATGTAGCCCAGGCAAGCCTCGAACTCAGCAATCCTCCTGTCTCTGCCTCCCCAGTGCTGGGATTACAGGTGTGAGCCACCACGCCCGGTTTGATGATGCATTTTGATGACTGGAGGTTAGGAGGTCCTGGTAAAGCATTATGTATATGGGATATGTATATGCCAGCAGGTATCTGCATAGGACATACATGTGAACATTATGTGTTACAACATGTGTGCAAATGTGTGTATCTGAATATGTATCACTCCTCAGGGAGGTATTAGGGTATGTGTGCATCTCTCTATTCCAGGGGTTTGTTAGCATTGGTGATTGTCCCTGGTGTACCCAAACCACCTATGAGTGCCTCCCAGCCCCTGGCATTATGGCTCCCTGATCAGAGGGTGTCCAGACCAGCAGAGTGGGCAGAGGGCCATGGACGTGAGGGACGTGGCCTCTTGAAGGAGCAGGGATAGAGGTCTCCTACTTGGCCCAGCTTTTGATGTCTCCAGCCCTCACTCTCCTTTCCAAAAAGATCCAAAACCCTTGGAGAGACCTGAGGGAGGTTCCAGATTTAGCCCCTCTAGCCTAGGAAGCCCACCCGGATCGTCCCAGGGGAGGGAGGGAAGGAGGAAGGGAAGGGAGTGGTCCCTGCGGTTCAGCCCAGTCCTGGTTTGGGGAGACCAGAAAGACAGCATCCCACCCCTCCTTTCAGGGACATCCATCTTGGAGTAGCGTCTGGGTGGCCATGGGCGGAGGCTGAGGGGCCCCCAGGGTGGTGGGGGGTGGTGGATAGAAACCAGATGCCTAGGGGGTTTATACTGGAAGGTCCAGAGCCGCAGCCTCTACCCGCCCTGCCACATGGCGCCTCTGCCGGGGGCTGCCCCACCCCCTGGGAGGCAGGGCTGAGGGATGCCTGAGAGGGTGGAGGTGGGTCCTGCAGGGATTCAGTTGCGGCCCCAGGTTCTGAGGGCAAAGGGAAGGCGAGAGAGTAGGACCGGGGATATCGGAACTGAGCTGGGTGGCAGGATTGTCTTTTAAAAGAGGTGTGAGAGAAGTCAGAAGCTAGGATCCCCGCGGGGAACAGGGCTGCAGGCAGGGCAGATCCTCGGTAGAGGTGCGGCTCTGCCTCTGGAGCTGCCCTGCTGGGCCGACACAGGGGTCTCACTGCACCTCACATCCAGGGTCTTCCTCTTGCTGGGACCCATTCCTTCTTTTTCCTTCCCTAGCACAAACTTTCCACTTGAACATTCCTGATGCCTCCTAGATGGAAGTAGGGATTAAAGCCTACAGAGCCTCTAGCTCTGTAGTCCCTCCTTTCATCCTTTATTTTTCCCCTTCAATCTAGTCTGAGCCCCACTTCCCTCTGCTTTTATCTGACAGCCACCTGCTGTCTTTCAGAGTTTATACTTTTCTCTGCAGCCTCAGTTTCCTGCCTGATCTGACTGGTCTCAAGCTCTCCTCTTGTCAATACAGTATATAATTTCTCTAAAATCTATCTTTATTTTCTCTTCCTTCCTTCCCGCCCCACCCCCCGTCTGTCTTTTTCTTCAACTTCCTTTTTTTTTTTTTTTTTGAGACAGGGTCTCACTTTGTAGTTCAGGCTGGCCCTGAGCTCACTATGTAGCCCAGGCAAGCCTCGAACTCAGCAATCTTCCTGTCTCTGCCTCCTGAGTGCTGGGATT
>PVIC010042497.1:0-15773 GCA_004025085.1 Thryonomys swinderianus
TCAGTGTTGAGTGTCATCATGATGTGTCTATAAAATGTACCAATAAAGAATTCAATTTAAAAAAAGAAAGAAAAAGAAAGCTGTCATTGTGAAGGCCACCGAAGCAGCCATTCTGCTCTTGCTTTCACTTTCATGCCCAGGTCCATGTATCACAGCTACCAGAAGTGTAGCCCATATCGTAACCAAACGACATCCACCACATGAGGTGTGACCACAAAACATGATTAAGTTTTAGAAAGACGCGGCCCAGTGAACTCCCATCAATTTCAAACATACCTGTCCCATCCTTCTGGTCACTTTCTGAAGCAGTTCTGAAAGTCCTCCTTCATGAGTGTCTTCAGCTGTCCTGTGGTGGCTGGCCCGATGTCCTAAATTGATTTCAAATGTCTGCCATTTATAGGCACCTTGACTTTAAGGGCAAGTAATAAATCACAGAGTACGAATTAGTGAACAAGGTGGATGAAGACACATTGTGATGCTTTAACAGACTTGCCTTTCCTTCAGATGGCGTTGGGCAGCTGCACTCACCCATTTTGATCACACCTCATAAAGATGTTCACAAAAGGACTTCCTGAAAGTGACAAGAAAGATGAGGTAAGTGTGTATAGCGGGGGGGGGGGCTTGAGGGGAGTCAGTGGTAATGTGTCTTCGCTGTGTTAGTTTCTATATTTAAGTATTCACTCTGTATTTTGATTACACTTCATATGCGCCAGATCTGTGAAAGGCAGGACCAAAAACCACAGGTCTTGAGGGAATGGCATCACGAGGCTGGTCGATATTCCACCGGGCCCACCGCTTCGTAAGTCTCGGAGTGCATGCGCAGGGTCAGTCTAGTGGGCGCCGCGCCCGCGTGGCCGTGTTACACCTTCTTCCTTATAAGGTGGCGCCTTGGTCTGAGGCCTGTTCTGCAGAACACCAAGAGGAGAAAGCAGGATCTCCTCCTATGCTGGTGCTGTCATTGCGCCTAGAAAGTCGTCTTTCTAATCATTTAATCAAGGAAATTCAAGGGAAGCTAGGTTACCTTCTTTGGCATATTTTTAAATATTTATCTGTGGCTTGTATGGTTAAATAACAATTTTGTTGAGTATAGTAGATGTAAGTTTTGCATATATAAACAAACAACATAAACACTTATTTTCTTTCCCTGAGAACATTACAGGCAATAGTAAACTGTTTTAGCATTTAATGACAGCTGCCTCTGTTTGTCTTTTCTGATTGCCTTTGTGTCTTCTCTATGTTCCTAAACTACTGCTCTGAACACTTACTTGAAAAAAGATTCATATTTGTTTTTTAAATCAAAGCAATATGTTTGTTCCCAGTTTTTGCCCTCCTACTAATGTTTTTCTGGTGAACATTCTTCATCTGTTCTCGCTGTCTGTAGTTCTTTTTGCCTCACAGTGTTTTCTTAGACATCCTGTGCTTTACATGTCTTTATGCCTCCATGAAGAGCTCTCAGCCAGTCCGAGTGTTTGGGCTTTTATCGGGTGGGTCAGTTTTTATCACTGAGAACAATGTGTTTTTTAAAACTATTGTAGATTTACTTCTTCCTTTGCTTTGAAGGATATTCAAGCTATGGGCACAATTCTAAAACTAACCCCAAATACTACACACGCTCATTTCAGAACCGTGATACGTTGCCTTCTCTGCGCTCACAGGGCATAGCAGTCTATCTGTGTGGGACTCTTCTAGGAAGCTGTCTTCTTGAGTTGATCACAGAAGTCATATGAGAAGAATATTATGGGATGTCATTCCCCTTGAGGATAGTGAAGGCCCCTAATGAAGAATAAGGGCAGCCACTGAGGAATTTAAGCCTAATTATGTAGCCTACCCCAGTCTCACAGCCAACAGCCAGGAAACAAGAAGCCTAGGCCTATGGGGGCAAACTCTGAATTCTGCCAGTTATCTAAATATAAATTTGGAAAAAGATCCTTTTACCCCCTTGGTGCTGGGGATTGAAGCCAGGCCTTCTGCAATGAGCTACCTTACTAACTCCTTTGTATTTTTTATTTTGAGACAAGATCTCACTAAGCTACCAGGCTAGGTTCAAATTTGTCATCTTCCTGCTTCAGCCTCCCAGAGTGCTATGATCACAGAGATTCTTACCTGATATTCTAGATAACAGTGGGTCAACTCCTTCATTTCAGCCTTTTTACACCTAAATCATAAAACTCAGTTAAAGTGTGGTAGATTTCTAATCTGCAGAAACAATGAATCAATAGGTGAATGCTGTTTTAAGCTGCTAAATTTGTGCCAATTTTTAAGTAGCAATAAAAATGCATACAGCTTAGTGTATTGCTCTTATTTTTATTTTCCTATTTAAAGTTACCTATCAAAAAATTTTTAAAGTTTCCTATCATATTTCTATTGAATTTTTTTTTGGTCTGGTGACTCTCTTTCTACTTTTATATATGTTTTAATTGAATTCTTTAATGGTACATTTTAGATATAGCTCATAATCACACTCAACACTGGGGAATTTGTACCAGTATATGCAAGAAGTTAATTCTCATTTTTACCCATATCCCTACCCACCCCCAACCCCCCAACCCTTATATACATGTTATTTCTTGAATGACTTTCCCAGTCCTGTTCCCCTGGGCCTCATTTGCATATGGAGGACGTTTTTGGAAGAGCCTGGCCTCCCTCGTGCTCCTTGCAAAATGCTCTTGACAATGGATTGATCCATCGCAGTCTTCTCTGTCACTCCCCAATGATGGCTGACCCTGTTTTTCTCCTCTGCTTGGCATTATAGCTCCCAAACTACTACTCTGAACTCATACTTGAGAAAAGATTCATATTTATTTCTTTGTAAGTCAAAACAATATGTTTGGTCTCAATATTTAGACACTCTTCAGTACTATTTTTCCGGTGAAGGCTCTTCATTTGTTACTTGCTCTCCCTTTTCCATTCTTTTTCATTGTAGTATTCTTCTTAGATCCTGTGCTTTATTAATGACATTCATTCAACCTGGACGAGCAATTTGGATATGATTTGTATAAAGGGACAGACAAGAGATCCAGCCCAGCACAAATTCTCCCTGTATGCCTGGAGTTGTTTAGAATACAGGGCTGTGTACATCTGTGAATTGTGTTGTTTTTACAACTCCCAATAAATGTGGGCTGAGTACAAAGCTACTACAGTTCTAAGATGTCCTAGTCCACTCTGCAGATTGCCTACATAGGTTGGATGAGTTTCTTCCTTGCATGGACCCATCCAAACAGGCAGGAAGTTCTGACCATCATCGCTCCACAGAAGCTGTTTTTATTGTTTAAAATAGTTTCTATTTTCTTACCCATAATGCGTTCTGTCAGGTAGAGCTGTTCTCAACTGGCTTGTCTGGTATCCACATATCCCAGCATGATTTCTAAGTATTTTTCTAAACCTTTTTCTGTGTTTATTAAGATGGCATTTTGAGCCAACTCTATATATTGAGTCGGGGAAAAGGCTTTGAGCCAGTGAGAAAATTTTCAGACCACTGGGGTTTTCCGCAGTTTGTTTTAATTTTTCAGGCAAGAGATGCAGTGGATACCCAAGACAAACTTCTTTTTTAAGCCTAATTATGTAGCCTACCCTGAGCTTGAATTGATTATGTAGACCAAACTGATCCCAACTTTGATATCTTCCTGCCTTAGCCTCCTGAGTACTGAGACTATAGATATGTGCCACCACCTCTGACTCAGAAATAGTATTGTTTTTTTGTTTTAGTGAGACCGGGTCTCGCTTTGTAGTTCAGGCTAGCCTGAGCTCACTATGTAGCCCAGGCAAGCCTCGAATCCTCCTGCCCCTGCCTCTGTCTCCCGAGTGCTGGGATTACAGACGTGAGCCAGCACATCTGGCATTGTGATATGCGGTACTGACTGCTGATGGTCGTGAGTCACCACACCCGGTATTGTTGTATTTGGTTACTGGGGATCGAACCAGGGACCTTCTGCTCACTAGGCAGTCATCAGAAATAGAGTTAAATCTCTAGCCCCAGAAATAGTGTTTTTAAGATGCTGAAACAAAATAGACCAGGGGGGTCTGTTTGTGGTTGGATGTAACTACTCATACTAGGAAGAAAAAGGGAAAAATTATTAGGCTGTCAGTTACCTAGAGCAACATGACAATCAATCTGACCAACAATATGCAAAGACATCAACACTTTACCCTCTTTAAAGTACAGCATGAGAAGTAGCCATCGGTGGACATCTGCAAACTGATATGATTACAAATAGCAGAACATAAAGAATTTTAAAAGGTATTTATGTACATGAAACATAAGAGGAATAGTTCAAAATTTTTATGAATAGAATTTGGTGGCAAAATAGTAGATACTGTCTAAACTATTTCCACTATTATTACAATAATGCTAAATTATTATTAGCATGTTGAATTAATATTAGAATGTTAAATTTCAAAAATACCACTATTGAAGAGGTAGTAGAATTAACTTTTTACTTACTAAAATCAGCAACAGACTCAAAAACTTTATCTAATAATTTATATCAGTCCAAACATTCATTAAAATAAAAAGTCAAAGCAAAGTTCTCCTATAATGCCCTCCTGTAATGCCAGCCTTTGAGAGGCTAATGTGGGAGGATCACAAGTTCAAGACCGGCCTGGACTTCAAAGCAAGAACTTGTCTCTAAACAATACGAATGATAAACACAAAAAATAACTGAGTGTTTTCCCTCCCTCTCTATATAAAAGTTAAATAAGTCATTGGAAAGAAGAAGTAAAGAGGAATGAAATTTATATAACTATAATGAAAGGCTGACTTTCAAATACTCTGTGCTATATCACTTGGCTAGAAGAACACTGAGGCATGTTGATCAAATGCAGAATTTCTAAGAACTGAGAAGTTCTCTCTACCATCATTATTTATTAAGTGGGGAAGTTTAGAAACACCTCCAGTATCTATATTACTTGTATAAGCAGACAGTTTCTTCTATGCAGTTTTGTCTGGTGGTCACGTCAGTCTTCCTGTTAATGGCATGAAAGCTATTTGAAAAGTCATCATTATCTTTCTATTTTTTTTAATTTGACAGTTGTACAGAGTTAACTCTTTACTATAGGATACCCAGATGTTCTTCAGACTATCTATAAGCTCATTTTAGAATTATGTCTTGAAATCCTTTTCTTTCTGCTTCCATTTTCTCTTATCAAATGATCTTGTTTTCCTCTGTTGGTTTTTGTCTTGAATGAATACATCAGTAATAATCTCGTTCTTAGCTTCATAAGCAGCAGAATTTATTAAATACTTCTTTGGGAGACTTCCAATGTCTTCCAACAGCCTTAGAAATGGTATTCCCCCTGCCACATCTGCTAAAGTATGGTAATCATGTTGTTTAAGCCACATGAGCAACGCAATGTACCTCATTAAGTCAGGAGTAGTAAGGACTCAAGAAATGTGATGATACAGTTGAGCAGAGTGAAGAGAGATGAGGAGTAGGGAGTGAAGGCAAGACAGCAAGTGTATGTCAAGTATGGAAATGAAGAGGCTGAAGCTGTCACAGGAGACACACACCAGGCGGTGGACTGGAGGGACGCAGAGCATGCTGCATAACAGGGTGGGCAGATGCCGCCCTTCACCATGGACCAGGCAGAGGAGACCTCAGCCATGTGTACCCCACCCTGTAGGGCACACCTACTAGGAGCAGACCTCTTGGGAATGTCACACTCATAAGGACCATAAAAAGTATGAATTTTTTACCTTAACAAATTCATCAGAAACTTTTGGTTCACTAGATTTCTGACTTACATAGCCTTTTGCATTTTTTCAATTCTTGCATGTGCCATTGTTTTCCATATAGATGAGAAACTTCTCCAAAACAAGGCATATGATTCATCTTCCTATTAAAATAGCTATGGAGAGCACAGATACTCAGTGCCATAATATACAGCTAAAATTGTTATGCAGCTGGGTGTGGTGGCTCACGCCTGTAATCCCAGCACTCGGGAGGCAGAGGCAGGAGGATTGCTGAGTGTGAGGCTTGCCTGGGCTACATAGTGAGCTCAGAGCCAGCCTGAAATACAAAGCAAGACCCTGTCTCAAAAAAAAAATTTTATGCAACTTTAGGATCTTGCTTTTATCTCAAAATTCAGATTTTATTCACAGGGTATAACCAAGAAGCCCAGTGTCCTCTTGCTTGATGACATTTCTAAAGAAAATTATGTAAAAAGTCATTATGTATTATTCTCTTTAAAATTTTCTCATTCGTTTCCTCCCTAAAAAAATAGTTAAGAAATACTTATACCTTTATCTATAAGGACTTATGCACTCTCAGATCAAACTAAACCCTTCATAAAAATAGAAAATACAGACCTAGATCACTATTGACATGATAAATTAGTCTAATTTTTCAAGGGCACAGTAAGTTTGGTAGTATGACAAATAAAATTTAGCATTTATACTAGGAGAAGAAAGAAAAAGAGAAAGAGAGGGAGAGAGAGAAAGAAGGAAAAAAAAGTTTCCCATACATGGATACTTATCTTCTTCCATTTGATGTTATCTGGTTATAATCAGATCCCAACCTGAAGTCTTTAAATCAGTAATCATTTCTTGAGTGCCTTTGATTTGCCAAGCAGTGTGCTAGGCCTGGAAGGAAAAACAACTAGACAAGGTGTTTCTCCCAAAGTAGATAAATAGGAGAAAAATCACATAACAGAGTGATTATAATAGTGTCATCATTATATGATGTAAATGTTACCTAACAGGTCCCAAGGGCAGGCAAAGGAGGGTCATCCTAATTCAAATGCCAGCTCACGAGAAGCTCTATAGAAGAGGTATCTATGGTTTCCATCTTTCAGTGACAGATGGGTATATTGGGTACAATCTTGAGAATGTTTATTTTTAGTCTTAGATTAAATAACATGATACCTATGAATCTCTTCTAATTTTTCAACTTTTGAAGATTGAAATACTTTCCAGAATTACACACTTATTTAATGTGTAGGGAAGATGTAGCATGGATCAATAAAGAGATGGCCCAGACTTGGTCAAATAAAGGACTCTTTATCATTTACATGAGGTAAAAATGTATTAAGACCATTTGAAGTAAGAATCACAATAGTGAAATTGTTAACTGTGGACTATTTAGAAGGGGAAATAGAATTAACATCTCATTAAAATAAGACACCCAATTATATAACTCAGGTAAATCAAGCATTAAAATGAACGTCAGCTTATGTATTTTAGCAAGTAATGACAACAGTTACAAACCAGATTTCACCTGCCTTGGTTGTCAGAGGAACCTGTAGGGACCTTGTTCCTGAAAACTCCCCAGCATTCCAATGACAGCTCTTAAAATAGTATAGATGGCTATTTATCTAAAAGTCCTTTCTGTGCTGGTGTTGCTGCTATTCCAACAGCTGTCTCTAGGTCGACAGCCTTTGGTATCATTGTCCCTTTGGAGCATTTAAAGCCATCACCAAGTTTCTCTGTACATACTGCAGCTGCCCCCATGAGCACCATGGTTTCTCACTCAATGTCCCAATGGTTTCTAGTCCCTAACAAAGTATTCTGTCCGTCCTTCTAGGTTGAGTGTTTGATAAACAGAAACTTCAACATTCTCCAAAAGTTTACAGCACATCATGAAGTCTAAACAATTTAGAAATCACAATGTTGTATTTGTTATCATTGACACACAGTAAAGAAAAATGAAAGCTGATAGATTCTCAAGAGAAAATATCATGCTGTTGAAGCAATAAAATAAGCAATTGTGACAATTATGGTTAATAATTTACTAGAAAACCTACCTGAAATGGTGAAAAGATAGGAACACAGTCAAGAAATAGAGACTACAAAAGAGATAGGCAGATATAGAAAGAAGGTTGTTTGCTATAAAGACCAGCAAGGAGTAAAACATAAAGGATCTTATGTGCCCTGTGAGTTGTCTTGGAAACCAAGGCATGAATGGATCTGACAAGGATAAAGATTCTTATTGGACAAAAAGACAAAATAGTTAAGAACAAAGCTTGTCTGGAAAACCACAGCTATGTCCAATTAGTAGACCAAGATACTCTCTAAAATCCTCCCCTTTTATTTTGTTTCTTTGCTGGGTTTTCTGTTTATCACATCTCTTTACTTCCTATTTCTCTTGGCTCATTACTGCTGGGTCTTTGAAATGCAGCCCAAAAGTCATCTCCTCTAAGAAGTTCCCTTTCTGTTATTGTTCTGGTATCTGCCCTCTATAGCACCCTGTCACAACACTTCGGACAATCTTGTAACCATCTGTTCACTTACTTTTTTGGGCTCTTCTCCCTGTCTGTGGACACTTTACAAGTCCACACCATCCATCATCCTTTGTCTATTGATTTTGGAAAGAGATAAATCCGCATTAAATTCTGTTCAATCTATTACTAAGAGATATTATACTTTAGTTTCTTCACTACAGTCTCCACTATATAGTCCTGGCATAGTGCGTTGAGAATAACTTCCCTTCACTGTGATTACTTCAGATCCACTACTTGTGATATCAGAATCTCCATATAGAATCTCCATAAAATGCAAAGGTAACAACTGTAGCGCAAATGTAGGTAATGTATAAGCTCAAACTTGAATGATTTAGTATGAATGAAAATAAGTCAGTCTAACCACCTAAACTTTACCCCCTAAGTCCTTCTTTCTCCTTTTTCTGAAAAAGCTTACTTCCTATCAACACACTACAATTTGAAAAACACCTTATTAGTTGAATGAGACAAGGTTAGTCACCCAGTTCCAAGGTTAAACAATTAAAAAGTAACTAAAAACCACCTTCTACCTCCTTTTTGTTCAGTTCCCAATAGAGTCTATTACCTTTTCTCCCTAACTCAGGTAGTGAGAAATGTCATCAAGTATTTGAATGATCACAAGACATTTCTTTTTCTTTCCTGAGAGTATTGGTACATTTTAGGAATACACTATGATTTCATTCATCACTGAGAATTTGTACCTGTACATGATGTACCTTGATTCTTACTTTTCCAATTCCCCTGCCCTCCCTCCAATTCCCAACCTCCCTATATACATAAGCTTTATTTCTGTTTTTTCTTTTCCACTATCGTCTTTTTTCGTTCCCTTCTTTGTTTTCCCCTGCCTTTCCTCCCTAGTTCCTCATTGCCTTTGAACATTTTCTTCCTATTTCACAATACCTGTCATACATTCTGGACCTCATTTACACCTTCAGTTTCTCACACTAGAGAAACAATATAGTATTTACACATCTGTGTCCTTTTTTTCACTTATGAGTTTGGACTCAAGGTGGGACTCACCCACTTAACCGTAAATGTCTCGAGTGTTTTTCTTTATGGCTGGGTAATACTCCATTTTATAGAAAAATTACACCTGCTTTATCCATTCATTAGTTGATGGACTTTGGTACTGTTTCCAAGATTTAGCTATTACAAACTACGCTCACAAGACATTGCTTATATGGGATATAAAGTCAACAAAACAAGTCCAACCTATCCTCACAGAATGTGCACTCCTCAGAGGACAAAGGATTCAAAGACTGTAAAATATATGGTGGCACAAAGCAAAGACAAGGGCATCCATCCATTCAGGTGTCAGAGAAAATTCTAGCATTTGAATGACATAAAATGATATTCACCAATGAAGAGGAAAAAAATCAGGTCGTGGGGGTTGAAAGATAATGTTGGGTAAGACAGTACTTGGAGCTCCAGGTGCAAATAGAGACTGAGAAACTGCAAAGCTAAAGCAGTTTGGAGAATGAGACCCCAGCTGCAGGGAACGATGGTTGGAGTGACCATCATGGAATTCAACAGGCAGCAGGTCCAGCACACTCTTAGCCTTGGAAACTGCATCAAGACACTTGGTCTTCGTCCTAAAGGAAATCATAGTAAGAGGCTTCGACTGGGGAATGAAGTGCAATACTTGGTCTGGCTGCCTTAGAAAATGGCTCAGAAAGGAACAGTGCTGAGGCAGAGATACCTGTAAAGAGACTGTCGTGGCCATGCAAGTCCAAGATCACAGTTATGTGTTTATGACCAGGACAAATCGGGCAGATACTGAATGACAGACCTGTAAGCTGTGCAGCATACTCTACGTGGTAAATGATGGGGGCAGAGAAGGGAGGACTCTGGGAAGAGGACTTGGATCTCAGTAGACCCGCTCCTGCCTAGTTATCTGAGTCCAGGATGAACCTTCTCACTCCTGGGCCTCTAGAATCACCTTGTTTCTTGCCTTACTTGCCTTTGCCCCAGATTCAGCACTTAAACTACAGCTGCCCGCCTCTGCACACTCCACGTTCCCCGCTGATGAAATGTGCTGGCCATGGCTGGGGTTACTGGTTGAGTGTGTGTCTTCCACACCTCGCTGTCAGAACAAGCTCCCTCTGCACAAGTCGCTCCCTCCGCATGGTCAGTCTCGACCTCCCCGGCAGAAGCAGGCTCCCCTCCGGCCCTCACTGAGTTACACAGACTTCTGCCACTACAATGCTTCATCACCATTATCTGAGTCTCCACCAGACTACTGTATTTTAAGCACCAGAGAAATATGGTACACACGTATTATCATGGTTAAACATATTAATTTAATTATTTCACTGGTATCACTGTTGCAGTATAGAGAAACCACTTTTTCTGTTATAATAAGGAATCGGGGCAAATCGATGCTCCATATTTCTCAAGTCTATTAAACATTTATATTCACTTGGAATGAGAAAAACTATCTCGGGGAATAATCTGAAAATGTTTCCTTAGCTATTTATTTTGCATGCTGATGAGACAAAAACTGTGAAATGCAATGGGTCTGAGCAGATTATGGTTTCCTAATGTTTCATATACCGATCAGAGAAGCCTACAATGTCAGCCTTTTGTAATGTCCCTCGCTTCATATTCAGGTGCTGACAATCAGAAAGTGAAGCCGAAATGCAATGATTCATTCAAAGTAGACCTGACATCCCAACCTTCCCGGGGTGCTCATCTACATAATTGTATGTGTGACTCATTTTCTCTCTCCCTCAGTCAGTCCTCGCTCTCTGCCCTGAAATATCAGAGCCAGGGTAGACAGAGCAACAGCCATGAACACACCCTGGCGGCTGAGTTCCCATCTTCAGTCCTTTCCTGGCAGCCTGGCCTTCCATTTGTGTCTGGGTGCTGGTTCTATCAAACTTCTGTCTTGTATCAATTTTTAGCAGCATGGATAATTTATTGCATCTAGGATGATAGAAAACCAGCTTTCTACATCATTCAGCTTGCAAAAGATGTGTAGCTTCAGTTCCTTAATGGTGTCATTTTGGCTGAATGCTATTAACAGATTACCCCTGCCTAGGGCAGTGGAGCATGTGCGGCAGAAAGATAACCTTGTGTTCGTAATTTAATATTAACTGTTTTCTCCATAGTACCTCTTTCCAGTACATTAACAACAAACCAATATGGCCTTGTCCCCTGCGGTCGTATTCTTCAGCAAAAAAATGGATTACATGATAGCAAGTTCCTGAAGATTTCCAATGAAGTATTACAAATCACTCAACACCCGCTCTGCAGAAATGAAAAATAAACAGGCTTAGATTCAATCAAATTTAATTCCTCCAATTTAGCTTTACCGCACTTCAAAGGGTGCTCTTATTAATGTCTCGGTGAACAAATTTAACAGTCATTTTTCCTCCTTCTTATATGAAAGCCTCCAGTTGTGTTCAACATATAGTGAGATCAAGAAACTGTTTTATTTTATTTTATTTTTTTTAGTGACTACTCTGTCACAGTTTGATATAAAAGTGTAAGCCATTTACAGAAAACTCTTTATGGAATTTTTATCCTATTCCATTCCCGGGAGCTAAATTTATATCCTGCATTAGCTATCATAGCACTAGAGTATTAGTCTTCTCCCTTTGCGAGCGGTTCAGGGCAGTCGGACGCCCTATCACTCGCCACCACTCACATACACAGGCATTACGAGTTTATCTCATCTTCTGCAGCAAGTGCCCGGCCCAATTCATTCCTTTAGGCTACTTTACTAATAACCTATTCCTTATCAGGGCCTCTCCACCTCAGCTTGTGATCAAAGACCCAATTAATGGAATGGAGAAAGGTGAAGCATTCAAATAATGGAGACAGCTGTTTTTCTCTGTTAGAGAAAATCCATTTGTATTGTTATCGCACTGGCAAGTTCCGAGGCTCCTGTTTAATTCAGTCTTCCTCTATTTCTGCTGATGATAAAAAAAAAAGTCACAATGAACTCCGAAGAGAATGGCAGAGACATCTCCGTGTTTCAACTCAGTCTGGAGTTATCAACCCCAAAGAGAAAATACAAGTTGATAAGCAGAGGAAATGTCCAACAAAGACTAGATCATTTTTTTTTAATTTTTCAAGCATCTCTCTCTATTCATCACCCTGATTTTCTTTTTCTTTCTTTCTTCTTCTTTTCCCTCTTGTGTGTGTGCAGTTTCTGCCCTATCCTCCTATGGGGCTCAGCAGTCTACATCAGCAGAGCGGGCGTTGATAATATCTTGAGTTCCACATCAGTTGAAAAGTAATTAAAGGCAGAAAGTAATCATAATTGGCCGGTGCAGACGTTTTTATGAACGTCATGCACTTATGAGTCCGGGAAACCTTATTAGAGCTCTGACTTTATGGAGGCTATTTCTTCACAAGTCACACTACTTTCCCCTAAACTGGCTTTTAAAGTGTTTATTTTTGACTCTTTTAGACATTTTAAGCATTTCCTGCCCTTGGTGACATGCATGCTTCTCTCAACACAGTCCCGACATGAACAGATTTTATCAGTGACTCTCAAGCACACCACGGCCTGCCTTTCCTCCCCTGAAAAACCTGGCTCGTCCGCAGAGGCTCTGGCCTTCCTTCCCGGACATGGGGCAGTAAGGCACAGTCCTCTCGGATTTTGAGGTAATGCTATGCTGTCTGTATTTTCTCTTAATAAAAGCAAGTCAGACTCAAAGCTGGAAGAGAAACAAAGATAGTCCTTTGCTCCTTACAGTGTGTGGAACATATTTCCTTGTAAGGGTCTAAATCCAGGATTGTTTTTGGTTTTGTCAAATAAGAAGAGAAACATGTACATTGCTTTTCTCCCCTCAGGAGAATTCCCTTGGAAAGGCAGAATGAGAATCGCATATTTGAATTCCTGCCTGAACACATATAACTAGCAAAATAAACACGTACAAAGCTCTGGGATAGCAATGAATAGAGACAGCAGAGTCTTAAAGGGCTGTTCTCCGAGGCTGAGAGCTCACAGGGGATCCTGAGATGTGCGTGCGATGGAGTGGGGGGGGGGAGCATTATGCATTTGCATGCAAAATGAATATTTTAAAAAATATATTTTATAGAAATAATATTTTCAAGCACAGACTGATAAACGGTTCAAGTATTTCTGTCATTTTTTTCATGATTTCACCTTTAGAAATAAAGGCAATCTCAATAGGCCTTTTCCTTCCGTACTAGAATAAAGCAAACCTTTCCTTATTTGCATGTCACAGATTTTTATATCCTTTCTTTAATGTTGAACCTACAGCAAATAAATATAAAATAAAAACAAATCACCTTCCTCAAAAAGACATAAAATAGTGAAAGCAGAACCATCAATAATTCCCTTTAGGCACATGAAAATACAGAGACCATATGAGAAAAAAGAGAACAATTGCCTTTTTAAAAAAAATACTATGACAACCAGTAATGACAGCTAAGAGTTACAACACTTACATTAAATACTATTTTGTACTAGTCACATTATTTTTACTGTACTGGTGGCCAGTAACCTAGCACCTTGGCCTGCAGCCGCCCTTTGCACTCACGTCTGTTCAGGCTTCCTCCTCCTCCCTCTGCTCCACCTCGCTCTGTATCCCACCACCTTGCAGAGGCCCCTGACCCACGGGCAGCACAACGTCCAGCAGGTCTGCCTTCGATGCACATCTTCCTATGAGGCTCGGTGTCTTCCGTTTCTCCAGTTCTACTTTACTGCGCTGTCCTGTGATCCCTGCTCCCAGTTCCATCACGAGCTCGGAGCTCTACAGGTTCTAAAGTGGATCAAAATTATTTAGTAACTTGGCTGTTATTCCCACGATCCCAAACACATGAAGTTTCAACTTACAAGTTTTAAACATTCAGTAGATAGCATATTTCGAAGTTGGGTCTTTTTCAGAGCTAGCCACTTGTGGCCCAGTATTCCCTGGTGGGACCTGGCTGTGGCAACATGCAGAAGTGCCCTGTCAGGACCCGACCGTGAGGGGAACCCACCTGTACCCTCCAGTGCGCTGTGCTGCTAAACTGTGGAGTTCAGTAGGTGGGTGTTGTCAGGACAGTTTTTACTTAAGATAGTTTCAATTTCTGGTAGATTTCTTGAACTCCACCCTAGTTGTAAGCCAAGGATTATGTGAATGCATGAAAGATAAAGTCTCTGAACACACACCAGATTTTATAGAATCCTTCTGGTCTCAGAAGTCAAAGATCCTGACCCTCTCACTCTCACCATGTCATAATATTAGTGGGTAACTCAGATACAAGCTCTAACTCCACGTGTCCAGATCCCTAAACCCACACTTGAATACAGTGTGTGAAATTGAATGTGCTTATGCAGTGCAAAATCATCTTCCTCTGGGGCCAGGGATGTAGTTCAGTGGTTCTGGTTCCTGCCTGGCAAGCCCAAGGTTCTGAGCTCAATCCTTAGTACCACCCAAAACAAATCATCTTCCTCTAAAGCCAGTTTCCTCCACCAAAATTTTAATTTTTGCTAATGCTACAACCAAGGCATAACATTTTTGATTCATTTCTTCATCTCCAAGTTAATTATCAAAACTGTTGATATCTTTCCTGCAAACACAATGAATTTTTCTTCCTTTCACCATTACTATATTCCAGCCTCTAGGATATCATATCCTACTCTCAAAAAATAAAGAATCAAATTAAAAAAAAAAGCATACTTACAGGTCTAATGGCTTCTCATCTTGTTTAGCTCTATCTCACTAACAAGTCAAATTTTCTTAAAGAAAAGTTGAGGGTGTGTGTGTGTGTGTGTGTGTGTGTGTGTGTGTGTTTTGCTATGCTGTTTTCTTATTCAATAACTGTTTTGGTTCATTGTACGTGCCACTTTGACTGGGACGCAGGATGTCCATAGATGTGACTAGATGCTATTTCTGTGTATGTCTGTGGAGCTGTTTCTAGAAAAGATTAGCATTTGAACTGGTGGACTGAGGAAAGCAGTTTGCCTTCCGGGGTGTGGAAAGGCGCCATCCATTCTGTTAAGGGCGTGAGCAGAAGCAAAAGACCGAAGATTCAATTGGCTCTCTGCTTGACTGCGTGAGCTGAGACATCAGCCTTTTCCTGCCCTTGCTCTGAGACTTACACCTTGGTGCCTCTACCCTTCCGGGCTTCAAAGTTATGTGTTATTTTATGCCAGTGATGGGACTGGCTCTCCAGCTGACTAACAGCAGGTCAGGGCACTTCTCAGCCTCTATCCCCACTGGATTCAATGTCACAGGGTAAACTTCTTGTATTGTTTCTGTTGGTCTGGATTATCTTAATACAGTAACTGGCAGTAAATTCTCATTGTCTATAGTAAGATTAACATCTGCTTAGATTTCAAGACACCCATTTTCTGATACTTCTTAGGTAGTACATCCATTTTCTGATACCTCCCTCCAAGTCTCCCTCTCAGTATCCAAGCTTCCCTTACAATATGAATCATCTGCTCCATTTAAGCCGATGGTTAGAGATACAGAGTTCATGCTATCTTCAGTCTACAAGTCACTGCTCAGCTATTTAATGAATTGAAAAATCCTACCTAGCCTAAAATATGGCTCAAATTCTATTTCTTCCAAGAAATCATCCACACTGCCAGTCAC
>PVIC010042499.1:0-15778 GCA_004025085.1 Thryonomys swinderianus
AGAGGCCCTGGATGCAGGAAATCTATATTCACTGTAGCCTGGAAGCAGAGAGAAGGAGAGAAGCAAGGAACAACTTGCTTTTTTCAACTAGATCCAGCATCCTAATAGCACATCCAACTCTCATAAGATTAGCCTCCCATGACTCCCCCCAAAACCCCATCTCTGCCGGGCGTGGTGGCTCACACCTATAATCCCAGCACTTGGGAGGCAGAGGCAGGAGGATTGCTGAGTTCCAGGCTTGTCTGGGCTACATAGTGAGCTCAGGGCCAGCCTGAATTACAAAGCAAGACCCTGTCTCAAAAAAAAAAAAAACTCATCTCTGAACACACAAACTTTGGGGGACATTCCTAATTGGAAATGGTGGAATGACACTTCAAAGTACTGAAAAGAAAAAAAATCAAATTTGTTTCCTATAGCTATCAAAGAGTTTTCCCCCCAATAGAAACACTTGCAGACAACAGTAGAAAAGCTGAGGAAATCTGCCACCAAAGGATTACACTGCAAGAAGTATTAAAAGATCTTCACCCTGAAGGAGAATACCAGAATATTTATGTCTGCCTGAATAGAGACAGTAGTCAGAATGGGTAATACATAGGCATAGATAGCTGATGTTATTTATTAATTTACTTGTATTATAAATTTTATAGTGGGTAGTGGTTAAAATATATTGTGGACTTTTCATTTAGGGAAGTGTAAAATACATGCAGTAACAGTACAATGTAGAAAAAGGGAATTCATTGTTGAAAAATAATCATATTATACATGACATTGAATACTTAAGGGCATACTGTAACCCCAAATCACTCAGTAATTATGTAAAACATATACCTAAAAATTATAGCAAAGAAAAGTAAATGAAAATGTTTAGAAAATATTAAAAAAAAAAACCAAAGAGAGAGTAAGGCAGGAGCTGGAGACTGATTTTTGCTCACTTTGGCAACATAGGGTTACATATCTTTTTTTAATAAGTCTAATAATGGAATAACCTAAGCATTTTAGTTGCCACCTATTGCTTCTCATTTTCCAGCTATCAATCTTCAGTAAAATCACTCTTTTTTTTTTTCTGTACTGGAGACTGAACTCTGGGCCTTTGTACACAGCAGCCATTTTTCTTTCTATTTTATTTTCAGGCACAGGCTCACAGTCAGAGTTGCCTCAACTGGACTCAAACTTTGCCTTCCTGCCTCAGCTTCCCAGAGTGCTGAGGTTATAGGCGTGCACTGTCACACCTGACTGGAAAATCACGCTGATTCTCTCGGCTTCCATATGTCATGCCAAAGAACAAGCAGTAAGACAATGTGATCCCTAAGACCCAGTGATTCTTTCTTTCTCCAGCTCTTCGCTTTTTGGGCCCTAGTTCAGATTGATATCTGAGCTGTATTTCAGCCTGTCTTTCTTCAGTGGGCAGCAGAGAGTCTGGCGTTACCTGTGTCATCCACAAGTAATTAGATTTATGTGACTCAGAGGGAATAGGGATACTTGAGGTCTCACCGGCAGCCTGGTATTGATGAGCCTCCACTTTCACCTGACTTAATGGTGTCCCTAATTGAGCTGCAGTGTGCAGAGATGGTAGTTTCACTTTGCTGAGAGCATCGTATGATCTCAGTGGCACTGTGGCTTCCTGAATAATTAAAGTGGGTCTTGGATACAGTTTCTTACCGAAGCTCATAAATCTTCTATGTTATCACTCTGTGACCACAAAATAGATCCGACTTCCTTTCTGTAACTGCCCTCCCCAGTATGACCCCCACCAACTTGCAGGAAGTTAGACCTTCCCCCCTACCTGGTGATTTCTGGGTCTCAGGGTCTCAGTGCCCTGAGGCAAATGGCTCTAATACCTGCCTTAGGGCCGATTCCATCGTGTGACAATACAGAGGTGACATAAATGCACACTAAACCCTCAGGCACATGTCGGACCTCACAGTCCCTTCGCAGGTCAGCTTCTCTCTCAGGTTCAGGTCTACTGAACCTCCATATCTGCATCCTGGAAATCCAGCCTCCCTCTTTGTCTGGGGCTTTTCCTTTATTTTCGTAAGCTTAGCTTATTCTCAGGAATTTCTGGCTCAGAATATTATTTGTGTTATCCCTGTGCACTGATGATCCTTGAGACTGACCTGGGGGGCTCCTAGGTTAGTTGTTATTAAATCCTCTTTTTAACAAATTCTTCCCTTCCTCACCTTTCTACTTTGGCTGCAGGGTTGCTCTGTACCGGGTCGATCAACCAAGGGCTGTCAGACATCAAAGCTTACGGACCCCAGCATCTCCAAGTCAGTTCCTGATCTTGTACTGCTCTCTGCTCAAGCTAGAATACTCAGACATCCTTTCCATGAGAGTCCCTTGAGTTGTTTTTCAATATACATTTGCAGAAATGTACAGTTATTTTAGTGCATCATTTTCTTGTTAGTTGGACCCTGTGACTAGGACCCTTAGGAAAATTCATCAGTTCTCATGCTACAGGTAAGGGCAAGAGGGGTACAAAGATTGATACATAATTAAAAGGATCGTTTCTTTAAGTGGTGGTGTTATTACGCCATCTTTGCAGTTTATGATCAGTCTCGTCAGACGGAGGAGCAATGTATCTGCGGACGCAGGGGTGGCCTTCCTGTTTGGGATCCTACCTCTCTGTATCGCTGTTCCAGTTCTCAGTGCCCTTCTGCTTCCTAGACACGATCTTAATGTCCAGGCACAGCAGGCTGCGAACCTCATCTGTGATGCTGCTTGGTAACTGTGCACCTGCGTGGAGTGTTATGTTGTTGTTACATCAGCTATAGAATTGCAAGTTATTTTAAGGAGCCCACAGAAGGTGTCTTTTTCTTTGTTTTGTTTTACTTTTTTTTTTTGAAAAGAGAATTCCAAGTTCCATGTCTGCCACTGTTTAGATTTAAATTTGTCAGCGCAGTTAGGAACAGCCAACTCACTCCTACAGTCATAAAATTCTTGAAAGATATTTTACAATGTATGGCAGTTGGTATTTCATTTGGCTAAACCATAGCTTAGAAAAGCAGAGTTACAAAGTGGGCTCTGGTGTTACTTTGAACTATGGCTAATGTTTGCAATCCAAATGTTAGAGCCTTCAGTCTCAAGAGGGAGGAAGATTATTCCAGATTCCCACCCTTCTGGATAATCTTCCCTGGTACCAGATTCTTTTTAATAGTAGGTATTCCCTCAGACAACAGAACCACTACAGCTATTTCAATGATAAGGATATTAAATATATGAGTTATTCTTAAAACTGTGGGAAGGGCTGGGGTGGCCTTGCAGAGGGTGTCCTGGAATGGCTTCTGGAGCAATGCTGACAGGTAATTTAGGGAGTGGCCATTTTGCCATGTTCAGGATACAGGACTGGGGAGAAAGCTGGCAAGTACGAGGCCATTAGCACAACTTCCAGTGTCAGCAAATGAAGGGATCCATCTCTGCAGTGACCAGTTCCCATCCGGACAGCTCAGCTCTAATTAATCCTATCAAGCAGGTGCTCGGTGACTTGTAGCATGGCTTTCAACTTGAATGAGTATAAGTCCTTGACACTTGGTGTCCGCTGCCACAGGAAAAGTTACTCTAGACACTGAACTCTCCAGGAGAAATGGCAGAAGCAGAAGGGATCCTGTCTGCCTCGTTTCTTCTTCAGAGTTGTGCAGGAACGGGCATGCTCAGTGTTAACTGCGTTGTGCATCGAGTCCCAACCTCGTGGGATTCAGGACAGTGGA
This sequence comes from Thryonomys swinderianus, assembly GCA_004025085.1. Taxonomy (NCBI): domain Eukaryota; kingdom Metazoa; phylum Chordata; class Mammalia; order Rodentia; family Thryonomyidae; genus Thryonomys; species Thryonomys swinderianus. The sequence goes on from PVIC010042499.1 coordinate 3,705, forward strand.
CAGCGGCTTTTCAGGCTGGAGTGCAGTAGCAGCACCACAAAGGCTCATGAAGGCGTGCGTGGGCTCATCTATCGTACTACTCACAGGGCTGCTTGTCTCTCTTACATCTGCTCCAAATACTTCAAGTACATTTCTGGTCTTTTTCATGAACTCATTCATTGGAGACTTTCAAAGTTTTGTATGACCAAAATTGACACTTTAAATTTATAAACTGTACTTGGTGCTTCTAGCTTATGAAGAATTTTTCTTGCTAGAAAAATATATATTCTCCTCCAATTCTTTTATCTTTGGATTTTGTGGGATTGATGTGTTATTCCTTTTTACTGCATAATCATTTATAAATATTACTTAGTGATATTTAATCCTTTAGAACCTTGAAATGATGCTTTCATAACCTGCTAATGCTCCATATCTATATTAGATCTTGTCTCTGGACTCCTTATTCTATTTCAAGAATTTCTTTGTCCAATCTATTGAATTACCATAATATTATAATTTATCTTAATACTTGGTAGTACAAATCATTCCTCTTTGCTCTCTTTATTCATAAATATTTTGGTTGTTCTTATACATTTATTTTTTAGAATATTACTTTTAGAACTAGCTTGCCAAACTCTTTAAAAAATTATTCAGGGTTTTGGTATAACTGAATTAATTTTATAGGCTAACTGGTAAAGTTCGATATCTTTACAACATTGGGTCTTAGCCAATCAATCAAATACCTCCCCATTTATTCTGGTCTCTCTGTATGTCCTTCAGTAAAGTTTTATAGCATTTTCCAAGAAGGTCTTCCTTCTTAGAAGCCTTCTAGCATTTGCCTCTTTTATGGTGAATGGGATCTTTTTATAGGAAACATTATTGATCAAGGTTCATTGCTTTTGTGCTACATTTTCTTGTTGAAATATTTCTTGTTTGCTTAATAAAGTTTATATGATTTTAAAGTGGAGAGAGCTGTTATCTGGAACAGCAAAACAGAAATGAGTCATAAAATTATGCTAATTCTGTCCATGGAAAGACAAATAAGTGAAATTATAAAACAATGTAAAAATAATTTAAACTATAACAATCTGAGACAATATTTGAAATAACATGGCAAGTAGAAATATTATTCATAAACAAGTAAAGGAAAAGATGATGACCAAAACAAAACTGGCAAAGATTACGAATGAACAATTTTTACAAAAAGTAAATATATCTTTAATAAGTGTAAGCCAAAGGTCAACATACTAACAAATAGGTAAAGTGAATCTTAAGTGTCCTTATTTGCCACTTGTCAAAGGCAAATGACTAATGCTCATTGCTACCATTGCTTTAGAGAGACAATGTTTTACATGGATGATCATGTTTCAAAGATCCTTTCGCAATCAGTATCATGAGCCTCAAAGTGCTCCTACACAGACCTGCTAATTTCACTTTCAGGAACTCTGTCAAAAACATTTCTGAGGCATATTAATGGTTGCACATTTTCTGTGCTTTACGCAATCTGCAAATCGCTGGTTTACATTAAGCTTTTAAATGACAGCATTCAGACGTTTAAATGTGCTAATCTACATATAAATTTGAAAAATTCTTGTCTAAACTTATTTGACAATAGACTCAGGATATAATTGGGACTAGAACACCACACACACTATAAATTGAGATATATAGGCTTAATGGCATTGTCACAGAGACACAACACTAAGCTGTATGTTCATATTAACAAAGCATAGTTAACATAGGTAATGATAAAATAGTACATGTCAAGTCAATTTAATTGAGCACTATGATCACAAAGTACAAGTTAGAAAAATAATTACCGCAGAGAAAATGTTCACAAGATTTCATAATTTGAAAACCAGGCTATAAAACTTAAGTATGGTGTGTCATATTTTGGGGGTATATATATGCATAGAAATAAGTGTGTGGAAGGATAAAATTATCAAAATGTAAATAGGTGTAACTGTTGACTCATGTGATTACTTGGGTCTGTAATGTCTTTTATTCATTTCTTTTTCCTTTAATTTTGCAAATTATGTCTACCCTAAGAACAATGTTACTTTTCAAGTTATTGAAGATAAATTGTCTTTTGTGTGTTTTCGTACATTACTGTTGAAAGTCACTTCCCACTGCTCTGTCCTCTTTTCTATTTTTTGTTTGTGCTCTTTATTGAGTCCTTTTCATATTGCCAATGCTTTTAATTGTCTGCATTTATTAGTCTGTGCAGCTGTTCTTCTTCTCTTAAGGTGACATTTAATATGGGAGTTTTTAAGTCAGACTTATCTGTAGTGCAGAAAATAATATCCTCTTACAGCATCGGTTGCATTTTAAAATGCATATTCAGATAACATCTTCCCCATTAACTATTAACCTCAAACTGTTTGTGTTACATGATCTCCTAATACTTCCTGTTCTGAGGATGTTGTGTCACCCGAAAGGGCTCTGACTCTGGGGAAAGTATCTAGTTTTCAGTTCTCTCTGTCATCTCAAAAATCTGAAACAGTGAGTGGTCACCTCCTTCTGCCTTTGCACAGACACACTCTGGGCCCAAGCATGTTCTCCTTGGCTCTGAGTCCTGGGTCCAGCTCCCTGCCCTCATTCCTACCCTAGCTCCTTGTAGTGTCCCTGCTCCACGCCTTCATCCATGGCAACCCATGACTCACACTCTTCCCTTCATACTTATCTTCTCTAGATGTAACCTCACGACCACGAGGAATTTCCTCCAGTTCTGACCCAACCATCTAGTTCATTTGGTTGGCGGCGGGAGAGGAAAGGGTTGCATAGAACTTGGGGTGGAGCTCAGAGGTGGAGCCCTTGCTTAGTCTGTTCAGAGCCCTGGGTTCTATCACCAGCAACACACACACACACACACACACGCATGCACACGCACACACATATGCACAAACATGCACGCACGCACATGCAAACATGCACACAAGGAGAAAAAACCAAATGGGCCCAAACAGAATGGATCCTATAGACATCCAAAAGGATCCACTGATCCTTTAAATAATCAAGTAATTTGACTGAGAGATGTGCAATGAAATAAAGGGGGGTAAAATTGGAGGCTAAGCGTGGGTGGTGTGAAATGTAAGGACAATGATTATCAGGCTGAGGAAGACTTGATGTTTGGGTAAATGGAAGGGAACGTTCTGAATGAGAATCCTGCTAAGAGGCTTGAGAAAGGGGCTGACCAACATATGAACTCCAGTCAGCTCTGCGGGCTGAGGAAAGAATTCTTTGACTCATGGAAATTAATCATTATTGTGCTATCAGTAAAGATCCTTGTGTTCTCACAGTCATTAAAAACAGCACTCTGCTGTTTATTTAGGATTCCAAAACTTCTATCAAACAGGAGAGAAAGACAAAATGTAAAGTTTTTTTCTATTATTTCTCCTCAGTGGGAGCTCCACATGCTCAGGACAACCTTTTAATGATTTATTTTCTTTTAAACCAAAATGACTTAAAAAAGGCTTTTTTTGGTAATTCACAAGCACCTGAAGTTGCTCAGTCCACATCTGGGCACCTCCCCACCCCATCTTTGGTCTCCCTCAGATCTCCCCTGACCACCCCTTCCTTTCAGGGGACTCAGATGTCTTTGACTCATGGAAGGAGGCGAGACTCCAGCAGCCCCTGCTGACCTACTTTCCTTTCTCATTTTGTGAGTGTTTTCTGTGAGCTCTAGAGTTACTTTATCTCCCTGTTTCTGGTGCTATTTGAAGTCTATCCCTTTGAAAGATAGCTGCAGAACTCGAGCTCCATCTCTAGTTTAGCACCCGCCTCTCAGCCCTGCAAGAGTAACAGGTATCTCACAGGTACCTCATGAGTATTTATGAAGTGGAATGGAGGCAACACTAACCCTAATATGCCAGCGTGGAGGTCTCATTTTTTGGGCTCTCTATTCTCTTCATGCATGTTCCCGTCTTGCATTGGCTGCTTCTGCTTGTTGGAATACTTCTGGCAGCTTTCTCAGATATTTGGTTGAATAAGGTCATCTCAAGGAGACACACCCAGTGCTCTCTATTGACAGCTGCAGGCCGCTTCTGCACAACAGCCAGCCCATTTCCGGCCATCTAGCTCTGCTTGTCTTCCCCTCACAGCGAGTCCTTCCCTCACAGCGAGTCCTCCCCTCACAGTGTCTGCTGTCTGGACTCCCTTGGATGCTGCACTGATTTGTTAGTAGTGCTGGCATCTTCGCTGGTCTCCCGAATGCAGTCTCTCCCTGTCTGCTCTGCACCTCAGGCCAGGGTGGAGGCTGAGCTCCTGGCTGGGTCATCATTGGCTGGCCAGCTCCTGTCCCAGGCACTGTCCTGTCTGGTGAACCAGTCCTCCCTCCCGCCCTCTGGAGCTGCTTTGTTCTTCACCTCAGAGCCGTGACCTGCTGCCCAGTTTCTCTGGCTCTTGTGCGTTTCTGTCTGCAGATACTGGATGGATCTTGTGTGCTCAGAACAGAGACCGGCCCACCACAGATAGTCTCCTATAGATACTCAGAAATCCTTGCCGAGCAGTTTGTGACAGCTCGTTTGGAGAGGAGCCTGCGTATCTCACAGGAGATAAACGGATAGAACTGTAGCATTTCTATGGAGCACCACGGTCCCATAGAGAGGGATAAACTTGAGTCCTTGGCAAGAGTATGGATGCAGCTCGAGAACATAATGTTAAGTGATATGAATCAGACACATGAGCTTGAATATCCCATAGTTTCTTCTAAATGAGAAACCCATATAAATAAAGTGCAAGATGTATATGTGGTGGGGGATGGTAGGGTGGGTAGGGGAGTGGGAAAAATAAGAATGAAGTCATGGTACAGATTCTCAATGTGGAGTGTAATCATGATGTGTATATAAAGTGTACCTATATCACAATAAAAAAGGACAAAGTAAAATAGATCATGGGAAGTAGAAAGAGAGATCTCTCTGAAAGGGAAAAGGACCAAGGTGGGGAGGGGTGACCAGAGAGGTGACATGTGTTGTGTACCTGGACCAGCTCCCCATGAGGGGTGTGCCCATCGTATACTCCAAACATGTGGTAATGAATAATCCATTCTGAATATTGAATAATTACTGACTGACTTCAGAAAAATTTGCATCTGTATCAGGTACATGACTGTCTCCCCTCTCCTCTCTAGCCTGCAGTGCACCCTGGTGAATTAACAGGCAATACAGGGGGTTATCACAAAAGCAAGCTCCCCGGGGTCCTTTCTCTGCATCAGCACATGACACCCTCTGCCATGTTATCACGCAGCACAGGACCCTATGTAGAAGCCAAACAGATAGTGGCACCACGTTCTTAGACCTCTAGGCTCTGGACCATGAGCTAAAGAAATGTCTCCTCTTTACAAATCCTCCAGCCTATGCATAGATTATAGCAAGAGAAAATGAAAGAGGGCCTTTTGTTTTCTTATCATTGTATTGAGTTTTCTATTTTTGGAACTATGTTTTAAATTGGAAAGGACAGTCTTTTTTTGAATAGGTTTGTATATTTCATAATTTACCTTTTCTTAAGAAAAATATAATTAAGCTATACTTTTTATCAGTACCCCCCCAATTCATTCTTTTATCATGAAAGCCAATTGGTCAGCTTTTATGACTTCCAATTTTTTTCTCCTATTTTTGTAATGTCAAAAAAAATTTGACTCAAACAGATCAGCCTCTCCAAATTTAAAGACCCAATTCAAAAATGGGCATCTGAAATGAACAGACACTTCTCAGAGGCAGAAGTCAAAGCAGCCAAGAAGCATATGAAGAAATGTTCAACATCACTGGTCATTCGAGAGATGCAGATGAAAACAACACTGAGATTTCATCTCACTCCACAAAGAATGGCCACTATCACAAAATCAACCGACAATAAATGCTGGTGTGGCTGTGGGGAGAAAGGAGCCCTTCTCCACTGTTGGTGGGATTGCAGACTTGTGCAACCATTGTGGAGATCTGTGTGGAGATTTCTCAGAAAACTAGAACTAGGGGTCCCATTTGACCCTGCTATCCCCCTGCTAGGAATATACCCAAAAGAATTTAAAAACTCACATTGGAAAGACAGATGTACACCTTGTTCATAGCAGCTCAGTTCATGATAGCTCAATCTTGGAAACAACCCAAATGTCCATCAACTGGAGAGTGGATAAAGACGTGGTTTTTAAAAATAAAATGGAGTATTACTCTGCCATAAAGAAGGACAAGATCGATGCATTTAGGTGCACATGGAGACACCTGGAGGATATACTAATAAGTGAAATCAATAGATCGCAGATAGGCAAATTCTGGATCCTCTCTTTGACATGAACACCTGTAGATGCAAATGAGCTCTAGAAAGTATGACAGCTTTTATAGAGTGAGAAATTTCCATAGGAAACTTGGTGTGGGAATGTGATGAGGGGAAGGAATAAATATGATACAGAAAGAAAGTAAAAGAGCATGTATAAAGGGGTGGGGAAGTGTGGGTGGGTAGGGATATTGGTAAAAATGAGAATTAACTTGTGTCATATACTGGTACAAATTCCCCAATGTCATATGTGTTTGTGAGATGTATATAAATTGTACCAATAAAGAATTCAATTAAAAAAATTTGGAAATTTTGATTAGGTTATTACTATTATTTTAGAAGTTTTTAAATGATTGTACACAGGGAAAATATATTCTATAATTTCTATTGATATGGACCATAAAATGCATATTTTTAGAGTTCTATATTTTCTGATGGTCAGTGCTCAGTCCTTTTTTTAGCACATATTTCCTGGGCTTTAGTTATATGTTGACATATCTGTTCCTTTGTGAACAGTTTTTTTTTCTTTTGAAAAATTGTCCTGGGAGATTACTTTCCTGAACCCTTGCTCTCACAAATGCATTTCTGTGGCTTTCACAGCTCAATGACAAGTGGCTGCCAGTAGAAATGCTGGGTCACAGGGTTGCTTTTCACTCACTGCCCAGAGGATGTTAGCAATGTGCTCTTTGGCAATTAGAGTTGCTAAAGGAAAATTAAAATCCAGTTCTGTATTTTCCACTTTGTAGCTGTCTGAATGCTTATACCATATTTCTTTTCTTATCCTTGAAGTTAAAAAAACAGAAATCCACAGAGGCTAAGTTATTTGGCCCTATAAATATCCAAGTGTAGGCCTTTTGTGTAGGAAAATATTTCTTTTGTGTCGTTTATATTTTTGTTCTTGTAATGTTGATTCCGATCTCTACTAAAATGCTGACTTTCCATATTTTAAATTACCAGCTCTTCTTTCTTTATTTCTATGTGATTTTAAATGGTTTTATAACATATCTTTCAGGTTTTGGTGGAATTCCTCACGTTTGTATATATAGACACATCCTGTTGTTTGTACATTCTGTTGTTTGTTGCTTTTAATGCCAGCTTTATTTATACTTTTGCCTTACAATGTCTTCTCAGTTTTCATTTCAGTCTCTTGCAGTTTTTCACATTGACCTTTGCCCTCTGCTTTGGGTTTTCTCATCCTTAACTTTCACCAGGGGGAGAACAGCTCACGGCTCTCATTCATGCTTTTCCACAGCGCTCTTTCTCTGCCTCGTGGGCTGTACATTTCTGCCCCTTTTACGAGGCTCCTTTCCTTGCCTTCATTGTTCTGTGTGTTTATCTTTAAGTGACAGGAGGTATATTCTCTTTTGATTCTTGCTCTAGCAGGAGTGATGTTCACGTCCTGGGACTGTTATAAGGACATTGTTAATGTCGTGTCACAACCTGTGCCAAAGAGCTGTGATTTATCGTCTCTGGGGTGGGTGGCTGTCACAGCTGGAAGTCTCAGCAGGGACCTCTGCTTTTGCGAATATTCCCCTTCTCTGGGGTGGAGAAGCCACTCTTCTCCTCCTATCTTTAGTCCTGGAGGCACTGGAGTCTTTCCACTTAGGAAACATATTATGAAGCCTCCTCTCCTTTTCTCCAGTCCAAGAGATGCAGCTGGGACTCTGCTTTCCTTCCTGTGACACCGCAGTTGTCCCCAGGACGGGGACCGTGAAGTGCCTTTGACAACGTGTGTAAGCTCTGTAGCAATTGGTGACAGGCCCTTGTCCTCCCTCTGTCCCTCTTCCTGGGACTAATCACTATTATCCTTGTGGCTCTGCTTGCCGTGTATGTGACTATGCAGAAGTTTCTAAACTAGGTCTCCATATAAGTTCACCGTTACGATGTTTTAAGTGTGAAAATCTAAGCAATAGCTTATAATTCAGGAGAAACAAAGGATTTGGAAATCAGAAAGCCTGCAGTGTTTCTAGGTTTTGCCAAGAGAATCAAATGATCACTCCACTGCTGCACATAGTAAATGTTCCGGAAATTCTAGCTCTGACTGCCCATCGTGGTAATACTCACTTTTCTGTTTATGCCAATCGAGGCAGCTTTCATTCATTTGCCCTGGAGCCCGTGTTAGAAATCCATATTTCTAGTAAGATGCTTGTGTGAAAGGCTGTGGTAATGAATGGAGCATCTTTTAATTTAAATGTCCTTTTTAGGAAGCCTCAAAAATATAGAATGCTGTTCTGTCTAACACAGGCTCAGTGAAGGAGGCTGATACACTCTTTCACTCTGTCCTGCCTTCTGACAGCAATGACAGATGACTTAACGTGGCGGCTGATGATGGATTTATTACATGATATGCCATCATCCTCAAGGGCAGCCTAAGAGACAAAGTCTAAAATAAGCCTGCTCACATGCAAAGTGCTGAGGTTCTACTTTGAACTTTTTGTTTCTGCTGCACTTTAGCTGAAAATATTTTTCTGAACAGATTTTTCTGTATGGAAAAGCAAGATAAATGCATGATTGCTTCCTTTTGCCAGTTTTTAAGATGATGAGTTGCTTTCTTGTTTTCATCCAAAGATTGAAAAAAACCTTCAAATATGACCAAAATTTCCCAATTTGAAATATAATTTTATGGACATTAATTCCTTATGATTTTTGTTAGTGTTCAAGTACAAACTAAACTAAAAGGTATACAATGTATGTACCTGAACATATTATAGATCTAGAAAGCTCAGGAAAGACACATTCTTATTATTGGACTCTAAGGGGAAACAAAAAATCTTTTGGGCATTTGGTAAAAGAATATGCGATTTTAAAGGAGGAAAGTTAGATTTGTCATTGGATTTTTTTAAATAAAATTCTTTCATGGGAGAAGAAAATGGCTGACTAGATTTAAGATATTCAAGAAAGGAAAATATGAGCTAAAGATTTTATATCCAATGCAGCTGAATTATAGGTATGAAGGACAAAGACTAGAATTAACATGAAAGAAGTAAGAAACACTGTTTCTACGAGATTTTTCTAGAGAATCTACAAAACCACATGTGGACCTGTCACATCCACCCTGCATCATACATGTGTTTACACACCCTCACACCCTCACATATGAAGCAACTGTCAATCTGCCCAAGCACTTTTCATAGCGGCCACAGCAACGCACTTCTCTGTACAGTTCCTTGGAGTTAGAACTTTCTGTATGTTTTTGTTGTTTTGATGGAGGGTTTGGATGAGAACTTCTCAAGAATAGAGTGAAAAGCCAGGGCGAATTCAGAGACAGTAGCCTACTAACTGTATAAATCAGCCCTGCTTTAGGGGACTAACAAAGTTTCACTTTTTAAAAATTCAAGATTTCTTACCAATTTAAAACATTGATTTGACAAATGGAAGTTGTACATATGTATTGTGTGCATAAATTGCAATGTTCTGAAATAGTCACATATTGCAGAATAGCTAAATTAAACGAATTTACACACATATTACCTCACACACAATACTTAAACTAATTTTGTCATGAAAACCCTGGACATGTTCTCACTTAGCAGAATCCAATAAATCGTGCTGCACTTCGGTCACCATCCTTTGTCGCAGATCTTCTGAATTCATACTTGCTGTCTAACTGAAATAGGTACCTGTCATCCAGTATTTATTCCCAAAGTGTTACTTTTTAAGGGCCATGGAAGCATCAGAAGAATGCACTGCAAACCCTGAACCCACACCTGATTTATATCTTTCATTTAGGCATGAGGCACCAGTATCTGGAGCACTTGGGAGTATGTTTGAGTTCAAATCCTTCTTACTGGAGAGAACACTGACTCTAGAAGAAGCCGAGGAGTTACTGTTAGACAAATTTTAAACTGTGTGTGTCACTGACAGTTGCATATGAAATACAGAATACTTGACCCATACCATTTTAATGTAAATATTTAGTTACAGTTATGCTTTAGACGAAGAAATCAGTCTTCAGAATAAGTTATATTAAGTCAATTTAATTCTTTGAAGTTTTTTTTTATAAAAAAAGAGCAATTAAAGCACTTCTAATGTTTCCACTTTCATTTTTATTTCATACAATTCATTTAAACAGTATTGATTCTTTTCAGTTAAAATTTTAAGACTAATAATATTTGACTAATCAATCAAATGTTACTTCACTTGCCTTTCTGCTACTGGGATTTTCTTTAGTGGCCAGTATTTCTTGTAAAGCCACTTATTTTTGGACAGTTTTGTGAATTTTAATTGACCTAGAATAAATAATTCTTACCAGCTTTTACTTAGCTTTCAAAATGTGAGTTTTAACAGTTAATGGGTTTCTTTTGTGTATATTTCTCCAGTGCATGAATTTGAAATGTGATCACCTTGTATAGTATGGTATAGTTACATACTAGTTCACCTTGGGACTAATTTTGTGACAAAGATGCAGAGAAACACACATAGAGATAAAAGGGAGACAAGGGCAGGGACAAACATAGGAAGAAGGAAGAAAAACTGGTAGGAGACAGAGAGAGAGAGACAAAGGAGAGAGTCCCGAGGTAAGTTATTTTGTGTAGGGAATGCTAAACAATGGCTGAGTGTGCTGTGCACACGGGAATCTTTCCAAATCACCCCTGCAGGGAAGGGTTTTATCTGCTAAACCTGCCAATGCAAACCACATTTCTAAAGATCCTCATTGGACAAGCTGCTTCATTCCCAGCAGTTTGGAAGAAGGATGGTGTAGTGGATTGGTTTATTTTGGTTTAGGAGAGACATGTGAAGCAACAGTATATACATGCCTTAGTAATGGGGGGGGGGAGAGGAGAGAGAGACAGACACAGACAGAGAGACAGACAGAAATATGCATACTAATTTCTAGAAAACAGTTGCAAATAAATCATAATTTGCAGGTGCTTATGATTCTTATTTTTATTTTGGAGAAGGGAAAGGGGATGGAAGAAATACACTCTTCAGGTAACACCATATTTCCTGGGTGCTACTTCTTAAAAATTTCTCTAGCTCGGCAAATACAATTATATATTTATTATATAAGTACTCGGCACTAACTTAATGTTCCACTGGAGCCCCAGAATTGTATATGTTGCCTGAAAATAAATAATAAAGTTAAATAAAGGAGGGATATGAGGAAATCACAAGTCAGCCTCTTTGGAGATGGGAAGAGGGGTGAGGAAAAGAGGGAGGGTAGGAGGATTAAAGAGATAAGAAATGGTCCCATTTGGTTATGGGCAGTTACCAACTCCCCAGGCAAGCTGAACTATCATATAGTGCAAACATACATTAATACTATGCATATACATATTATACACACACACATATTTGTATATATTTACTGAGTACAAAATAAAGTCCTTGTGTGTTGCAGAATAGTTAAATCTAGTTGATTAATGATTGTGTTATCTTACATAGTTATTAATTTTATGATGAGAATATTAAGCATCCAACTTGTCTGCATTTTCAAGACTATCACAGCATCATCCACTTTAGTGACCATGCTATAAGCAGGTCCCTAACTTGTTTCTCCTCTACAGTCTCATCACAGTCCTGTAGTCCTTCACCAGTGCCTCCCAGTTTTCCACTCTGGCATCTGGTGATCACCATTCTTATTCCTACTCTTAAGAGTTTAGTTTCTGAAGATTTCTCATACGGAAGAATGTGCTGTGTTTGTCTGGCTTGCTTCCCTTAACATAGTGTCTTCCACATCCACCTATGTTGTCTTGAATGACAAGATTTCTCTCTCTCTCTTTCCTTCTTTCCTTCCTTCCTTCCTTCCTTCTTTCTTTCTTTCTTTCTTTCTTTCTTTCTTTCTTTCTTTCTTTCTTTCTTTCTTTCTTTCTTTCTTTCTTTCTTTCTTT
>PVIC010042500.1:5521-15809 GCA_004025085.1 Thryonomys swinderianus
TTTTTTTTTTTGCTTTTGAGACAGTGTCTCGCTTTGTAGTTCAGGCTGGCCCTGAGCTCACTATGGTGCCCAGGCAAGCCGCTGCGAACTCAGCAATCCTCCTGTCTCTACCTCCTGAGTGCTGGGATGACAGGCGTGAGCCACCACGTCTGGCACTGTGGTATGTGGTGTTGATTGTTGGTGGGCGTGTCTCCACGCCCAGCATTATATGTGGTAACCAGGGGATCCAACCCAGGACCTTGCGCTTGCGAGGCAGGCGCTGGAACCACTGAGCTAACCCTCCGGCTCTCTACTATTTTTATTTTTTTAAATGAATTAAAGTTAAACTTCCTGAATGTTGCTTTGGCTGCAATACACAATCTTTGTAGGTAGTATTTCTTTTTTAAAAATAGCCTATCTGTTTTGATTTTTCTCCTTACCCCAAGCGTTGTTGGATTGTTCTTTAAGTGTTCGTCCTTTGTTCCAGGTACAGTTAGTCTCAGAACCTCAGGTATATTTAATGATGTCCAAGGTCACAAAGCAGAATTCTCTGGCTGCTAGACCTTTAAATCTCTGTTGTCTGGCCCCTGAGGAGCACCCCTAGTCAGTAGTTTGGCAGCTCTTTTCTTCATTTATAACTGTTGCTGCTGTACAGTTGGGTATATGTCCATATTTTCATAGGATAAAGAGGTTAATATCAAGACATCAGCTGCTTTCAGGTCATTTGGGTGGTGGGGTTGAGGGAGAACTTGCCTTAAGCATTTTCCTTTGTACTTGTGATTCTTGGTGTAAAATTGGGAAGGAAAGTAAACTTAATTTCCTTATGCCTAAAAAAAAGACCCATTTTCATATACAATATAGTTAACTTTGGGTACCAGAGTGGTTTTTTCCTCTTTAAAATGTTGCTAAATGTTTGCATTAATAACTATATAATATATATATATATATATATATCATACAAAACTTTTCTTTTTAAAAGGCCACATCTATCCCAAATTTCTCTTACATGGGAGCTCGCCTGTGTAATTACCTGTCCCATCATCTGACAATTAGCCCACAGAGTGGCAACTTCCGCCAATTGCTACTTCAAAGGTCAGTGTGAATATGAAATTGAAGGAAAACTACTTTTAAACATACTAGAATTTGACATTCCTCTTTTCTAAAGATTGTATTTTACATAAAATTGCAGGGGAGAATAGGTTAGACAGTTTTTATTTGCATAATAAAAGCTTAAAATCAACTATTAAGTTTTTTTCCCCCTGTTATGGTCTCTGCCTTTGGTTTCATATTTAGAAGGACCTTTTCTAAGTTATCAAAAATGGTCACTTAGAATACTTTAGAAATTTTGGTTTGAGGAAAGGTTCTAATTTATTAGAATGCAAGTGAGGGGCCAGTGGTGCAATGAATAAGGTGTCTGTAGATTAGGGTACAAGTGAACAATTCATTTTTTCCTGATTTGAATGACCACCTTCGTCACTTTTCCATTCTTAAATTTGAATTTTAAATCTGAACTGTTATTTTTAACTTACCATTTGATACTTTTTATTTTATTTATTTATTTATTTATTGTTTTTGAGACAAGGTCTTGCTTTGTAGTTCAGGCTGGCCCTGAGCTCACTATGTAGCCCAGGCAAGCCTCGAACTCAGCAATCCTGTCTGCCTCCCGAGTGCGGGGATTACAGGTGTGAGCCACCACGCCTGGCACCATTTGATACTTTTATTCACTATACAGTAACTGAAAAACTTCTAGTATTTTAAATATCTGGCCATTAGTTACTCATTTCTTTTTGAGAAAAGGTCTTGCTTTGGCATCCTGGCTGACCTTGAACTCAAGATCTTCTGCCACAGCCTCCGAGTGCAGGGAATCCAGATGTGTGCACTGCTATATCCAGCTCTTTTTGTTGTTGGTCTGACATAGTGTGTTGTTATACAGCTCAGACTAGCTCTGAACTTACTGTGTATCCCTGTCTGGCCTTGAGCACATAGTCATCTTATTGCCTCAGCCTCTTCCAGTGCTGGGGTTACAGGCTTGTGCCTATCACCCTTTTTAATTATCTCCCTAGCTTCATCATTCTTTTCCAGTGAACTCTAAAGTCAGTTTTTGAGTTACACCAACTTTGGCAGTATTTATTAAGTATTTGGGGAAAAGTGTTGAACTCATAAACTAATTTAAAGAAAATAATTTTATCATTTGAGTAAAGTTTCCTGTAGTTTGTCCATTAATTTATTTTTCTGATTTTTTTATTCAGCAGTACTGGGGTTTGAATGGAGGACCTTTCTTGTTTGTGCTAGCCAAGTGCTCTACATCTGAGCTATAAACTTCAGCCCTTTTTATTTTCACAGAAGGTGTTGCTTTGTTTCCTAGGCTGACCTCTAACTTGGGATCCTCTTGCCTCAACTTTGAAAAGTAGCTGGAATTACTATCATGCACCACTGTGCCTAGCTGTCTGTTCTTTAAATATACTTACAATGAAGCTGGCTGTTTAAAGGCTTTAGGTTCAATCTCTAGAAAAAAAAAATGTGAAGTTGATACTTCAAATGCTTGTGTAAAAGATATGTGCTACTCTGACAACTGGAGCATTCAGGGAAAAAAAACAGCGATGGTTTCCTGCCTTACCCTTTACATTAAATTCCAATACAAAGACTCAAAGCGAAACAAACACAGTACAAAGGGTGAAAATTGAGAAACAGACTCTTGAGCTGGTAAAACCCTTTTCAGTAAGACATGATATCCATGGGTCCTAAAAGAAGACATTAAAAAATTTAGTTATATATGACTATAACACTCGGTGGAAGGCATAAATTCATATGAAGTGAAAATAGGAAAATTTGTAGCTCCTGATAATGCGCTTATACAAAATTTTTTACTCATATAATACTAAAAAAGAGACCCCTTAGGAATAAGTAAGAAAAAGACCAGTATTTTAATAGAAATACTTGGAATGCCTCTAGATAGGTACAGTTCAGAAAAATACAGGTGATGGATTTTTTAAAATTATCTAAAACTAAAGAAATGCAAATGACAGTTTCTAGAGAGAAGTTGGTAGCTCTGACAAAGGGCCAGAAAGGCCCTTTATTGTATTCCCTAGTGCTTCTCACTCTTTGCTGTGCCTTACAGTCACAGTCACATAGAGATTTAAAATAGGTCTGAGATCCTGTCCCCACTTTGGAAACTGATGTATAGTAATTGGTCATTGGAGGTTGAGTTGTCTTTCTTTTTCTTTTTTGTTTTTAAGTTGAGAGCCATGCTTCTGGTTTTCTTTTGACTTTGTATCCCTCCTTGTGTATAGTTCTATAGTACTGTAATACTGTAAAAGACATTAATAGAGAAAAATGCTAATGATACAAGTGAAAAGCAGCATAATTAATTTATTGAGAAATATATAGTTTGAAAAAGACAGAATGAAGTTACCTTTAAAGCAGTTACTTCTTGGTTGTAGTGGTATTGGGGGCAACTTTGATCTTTGTTTTGCTGTTTTTATTTTCTTAAAAACAAAAACATTGCTTCTATTACTGAAAATGCGTAGCTTTAAAAGGCTTAGGGTCTTTTACCTAGATGATTAGCTATGTAAAAGGAGAAGGATTTACTTTTCAGAAACATTCCTCATGTACAATGTAATGGTCTTAACATTTTATAAAAGAAGGTGGTTTCATTGAAACTCTAAGCTGCAAAGTTGAAACAGAAAGTAAAGTAGCCAACAAAGTGATTGGATAGCAGAGTTGGCAGTAATTAACTTTTTCCATTATTAACCAGTGCATTCTCTCTATAAATAGACCACGTTTTTTTCTAGTGGGGAATTAACATATATGATAAATCCTTACATTTGAATCAAATAGGAGATACTTAATAAAGCTTATGAAACTGGAATTGGCCACCTAGGTACTATAAGATAGATATGCTGGATTTCTCATTGTTTCAGACTGACCCAATGTGATTATTTGGGCAATCAGTAATTTCTTGGCTTTGTTAATTTAAGAAAAAGAAAGAAAAACAAACTAGTTGTATGGAAGCCATTTGATCTCCTTAATTTTTTCGCTTTTCATCTTTAGAAGAAAAAATATCAAAATCACTTTTGTCAGATGAATTACTTTCCTAGAGTTTTCTCACCATTTATAAATAAAGAAAAATATCTTTAACACCAAAATGATAAACTTAAAAATCCACTTTAGTACTACCAGTAACTGACTTCATAGTTCACTTATGAAGACCATGACCAACTTATTTTAATTAGATACCTTGTAGAAAGTGTGACTAAAAGTTCCAAAATGATTTTCTTGTTGTTACCTGTGACATTGATGGGCCAAGTTAAGAGAAAATAAAGCAAGGAAAAAATCAGTTATTTTGATGTTTTAAGTTTCAATTGGAAATAGAGATCAAATTAGTTGCTTTATACAATTGTTTTTCCTCGATTAAAAAATATAAGAAGCATGAATTCTAAATTATATTTTTAATTTTGATGGAGGCCAACTTACACATATATTTTAAAGACCTATTTCAAAAGTTCTTGCATCCAAAACAGTGGAAAACTTTAGAGATAATTTGGTTAAAAGAAGTGATTTCTTAATCAGAACTCCTAAGACAAAAGGTACCTCCACTTGTTTTGGTGCTCTGAACCTCATGCAATCTATATGGTTTAAACTTGTACACACTTAATCTGATCATTTTGTTTGTTCCTATTAGTTTCTTAAAACTGGGTGTCTTAATATGAAAAGATAATGTGGTGTTCCTGTACTAAAGGGGAATCCTTTTCCTTAATGTCAGGGCGTTGGGTCATTGTGCTCGCCTCTTTTGCTGTGGACAGCCAAACTTAAATTTAACTGACTTTTTTAAAAGACAAAGTAATGTAAGATTATAAAAGAAATGTCTTTATTAGATGTCGGACTGAATATGAAGTTAAAGATCAAGCTGCCAAAGGGGATGAAGTGACTCGAAAGCGATTTCATGCATTTGTACTCTTTCTGGGAGAACTTTATCTTAACCTGGAGGTGAGAGGATGTTTTTCTTTTATGTACTAATGCGGCCTGAAAACAGATTGATCTCAGCCAGGAATTATTCATGTTATACTTTAAAAATGTGCAATCGAAGTGTAAAAATAAAAAAATCAACATTCATAATAAAATCTGTATTTTAGGGGAACTTCTGTGATATTTCTTTTGCTTTGAGCAGGAGGTTGCAAATAATTACTGGGGTTCTAAGACTATGTACTTGTAGTATGTATTTGAGTATGCTTTTGAGAGATGGAATTGCTACTTTTGAATCCTTATAAATGTTAATAGGATTTTGACTTTCAGGTAGCAGCTCCGAGTAACTTCAGAAAACAAATCCTTGAGGGATAGGTTTGGTTTTAACTTATTTATTTTTTAATTAAGTAAAAATTAAACATGGTATGCAATATGTTTTGGTGTGTGTGTGTGTGAGAAAGAAGTGGGATGGCTAACATGTTCTATGTCATGTACATGAATCTTTTTTTTTTTTTTTGAGACAGGGTCTCTATAGTTCGGGCTGGTTCTAAGTTCACTATGTAGCAATCTTCCTGCCTCTGCCTCCTGAGGGCTGGTATTACAGGTGTCACCACAACTGGCATTGTGGTATGTGGTACTGATTTGCTGGTGGGCGTGAGTCATCACACCCGGTATTGTTGTATGTGGTTACCAGGATCGAACTCAGGACCTTGCTCTTGCAAGGCAGGCACTGGAACCACTGAAGTAAGTCTCTGGCCTCATCATTTTTTGATAGTAAGAATACTTAACTCTCAGTAGTTTCCAAGTAGATGATAGTGTTTTTAACTCTAGTCATGATGTGCAGTAGGTCTCTGGAACTGATTTCACCTGCCCAACTGAAAATATGTGTCCTCCACACCCCTAAGAATAATTCTTGTCTTACTATATATATGAGTTTTTACATAAAATGGATCTGTACAAAGTCCATAGATGAACATGTTTATAAATTTAAGTGTGATACATTTAACCTATACAAACCTGTATATGAGATCCAGCAATAAAAAAGTGAATAAAAAATTCACTGACATGCAAATTTAATATAAAGTATGTATAATTGTGTACTTTAGACAAATGAATCCACCATTGAGTATGCATTTTCATCAGTGTATTTATCTAATAGGTATATGGCCAGTCCAGTGCCAAATTTATTATCCTTTTGTTAATCATAGGGAGACTTAATATTTTAAAAATCTCATGCCTTGGTCCAGGGATTTAGCTCAGTGGTTCCAATGTCTGTCTTGCAAGTGCAAGGTCCCGAGTTCGATCCGAGGTAACCATATACCACAATGCTGGACATGGTGCCTCTTGCCTATAATCCCAGCACTTGGGAGGCAGAGGCAGGAGGATAGCTGTGAGTTCGAGGCTTGCCTGGGCCAGCCTGAACTACAAAGCGAGACCCTGTCTCCAAAAAGGAAAAAAAAAAAAACAGAATGTGCAATAATCTCAGCTACTTGGGAAGTTTAGGCAGGAGGATTCTGAATTTGTAGCTAACCTGGACAACTCAGTGAAACCTTTTCTCAGAATATGTAAAAAGGGCTGGAAATGTAGCTTAATGGTAGTTTGCCCCTGAGTCTGATCCACAGTACTGAAAAAAACAGACAGCAGTGGCCGTTGGACATTTCCTGT
Source organism: Thryonomys swinderianus (assembly GCA_004025085.1). Classification (NCBI taxonomy): domain Eukaryota; kingdom Metazoa; phylum Chordata; class Mammalia; order Rodentia; family Thryonomyidae; genus Thryonomys; species Thryonomys swinderianus. The sequence continues at coordinate 12,128 of PVIC010042500.1, forward strand.
GTGGAAGTAATGATCCAAGGTCTTTGGGGAATGTGAACATAGTGTGTTCCTCTAATTTTTGTATTTAAGTACAACACTAATTTTGCTGACACCTTGTTAGATCATTTATATATCTCATTATATTTAGGCTTTTTGTTTTTAATTTTCTTTTGCCTTGAAAGATCAAGGGAACAAATGGACAGGTTACAAGAGCAGATATTCTTCAAGTGGGTCTGCGTGAGTTGCTGAATGCCCTCTTCTCTAACCCAATGGATGACAACTTAATTTGTGCAGTAAAATTACTAAAGGTAGGTCTTGCTTTAAAAAAAAAAAAAATTTAACAGTTTTATTCATAATTTAGAAAGTGAATTCAGGATTAAGTTTTTAAAGTTAAAATAGTACAATATGTATTTACAAATTGTGTATATAAAAAGCAAAATTTATAACAAAAATGAAACTTTTTCACCCTGTTTCCTTCTGTAAATTCCCTTCCCATATTTGTGTGCTATGTACCTATAAAATCTAAGTCTGTTCTGGCTTCTCTTTCCAGCTCCCACTTACATAGCATATAAATTTAGCTTTGTATTGAACATTTGACTCTTTTCTATCCCATTGCATTACTATATCTTATGCATTCTGTTAATGAGTTACCTTTTTTAAAAAGTTGAGTTCTTTATTAGTACATTTTATATACACTTCATGATCACACTCAATATTGAGAATTTGTACTAGTGTATGACATGATTTAATTCTCATTTTTACCCATTCTCCTCCCCACTTTATAGCCTCCTTACCCCCTATATACATATGCTTTCTTTTTTTAATATCATATTTTTTATTTGCCCTCATTACTTACCCCTACCCTTTTCCCTTTGAATATTTTCTATTTCGCAATATCTACCATACATTGTAGAACTCATTTACATCTTCATATTCTCCTTCATGTTTGTTTTTTTTTTTTTTGAGACAGAGTCTCACTTTGTAGTTTGAGCTGGCTCCGAGCTCACTATGTAGCCTAGGCAAGCTTCGAACTCAGCAATCCTCCTATCTCTGCCTCCCGAGTGCTGGGATTACAGGCGTGAGCCACCACGCCCGGCGCATCTTCATATTCTCATACCAGAGAAAAGATACGGTATTTACACATCTGTGTCCTATTTATTTCAGTTATGAGTATGTCCTCAAGGCATTCCCATTTGAGTATAAATGACTCAAACTTATCATTCTTTGTAGCAAAGTAATACTCCATTTTGGTAAAAACAAAAACAAAATACCACATCTTCTTTATCCTATCTCCAGTTCATGGGCTTTGGGTTGTTTCCAAGATTTAGCTATCACAAACTGCTGGGAACATGAAGTCACATGTGTCGCCATGATATGATTCTTTTATTTGTATATATTCCTAGCAGGGCCAAGTGAGATCTATAATTCTAGTTTTTTGAGGAATCTCCACACTGATCTTCACAGTGGTTGTACCAATCTACATTCCCACCAACTTCACATCCTCGCCAGCATCTGTTGCTGGTTAATTTCACAATAGCAGCCATTCTTTGTGGAGTGAGTTTAAATAATGAGTTATTTTCACTTTAGCCACTGCAGCACTATTACAATCTTTCATTGTCTTTATATGTGTAGATATTTATGTAGATTAAATTCCTAAACACAGATTTGGTGGGTCACAAAGCATGCCTACTTTATATTGACAAGAATTTGTCAAGTTTTCATCCAAATATGGATCCAGAATGTACTTCCAAAAATAGTGAATGAGTATACCTCTTTCCTTGTATTTTGTAGTAATAATCTGTCTTGGGGTTTTTCTTTTTATAGGTCATGAATAAAAACCAAAGTCTTATTTTATATTGCATTTTTCTTGATAAGCCTAAACATCCCTTCATAGTCATTAACTATTTATTAGTTTCTGTGAATTGCCTGTTTATATCCTCCTTTTTTTTTTTTTTTTGAGATAGGGTCTCACTTGTAGTTCAGATTGGCCCTGAACTGTGTAGCCCAGGCTAGCCTCACTTTCAGAGCAATCCTCTTGCCTCTGCCTCCTGAGTGCTGGGATTACAGGTATGAACCACCGTGCCCAGCATTGTGTATATGGTACCAGGAATTGAACTCAGGACCTTGCGCCTGCCAGGCAGATGCTAGAACCACTGAGCTAAATCCCTGGCCATCTTCCTTCTTTTCTTGATGGTTCTTCTTTTCTTTTCTTTTTTATCATAAAGCTTCTATGTTTGTTGCAGTTTGTGTATGTGTATGTGTGATGGGGATCAAACTCCGGATCTTACACTTATGAGATGATTACAGCATCACTGAACTAAATCCCCAGTTCCTGTTGCATTGTTTTTGTTTTGTTTTGTTTTTATTTTGTTTTTTCCTTTTGAGACAGGGTCTTGCGTTGTAGTTCAGGCTGGCTTGAGCTCACTATGTAGTCCAGGCAAGCCTCGAATTTAGCAATCCTGTCTCTGCCTCCTGAGTGCTGGGATTACAGGCGTGAGCCACCACGCCCTGCACTGTGGTATGTGGTATTGATTGCTGGTGGGCGTGAGTCTCCACGCCCAGCATTGTATGTGCTTAACTGGGGATCAAACTCAGGACCTTGCTCTTGGGAGGCAGGTGCTGGAACCACTGAGCTAACCCTCTGGCCCTGTTTTTGTTTTTTGAGACGGTCCCAATTTGCAGTTCAGGCTGGCCCTGAGCTCACTATGTAGCCCAGGCAAGCCTTGAACTCAGCAGTCCTCCTGCCTCTGTCTCCTGAGTACTGGGATTATAGGTGTGAGCCACCACACCTGGCGTTGTATTATGTGGTATTGATTACTGGTGGGTGTGAGTCACCATAACCGGTATTGTTGTGTGTGGTTACTGGGATTGAACCAGGGACCTTATTCTTGCTAGGCAGATGCTGGAACCACTGAGCTAAATCTCCAGCCCCCTGTTGCATATTTTTTAAAAGTAACATGTTTAGCCCAAATGTGGGGACATGTGCCTATAATCCTAGCCCTCTGTGAGGCTGCGACAAGAGGATCACAAATTTGAGGCTAACCTGGACAACTTAGTGACTTAGCAAGACGCTGTCACAAAATAAAGTTTAAAGAAGAGCTGAGAACATAGCTTAATGAAAAGGCCCTAGGTTCAATCCCCAGTACCAGAAAAAGACAAAATAAAACAAAACAATGACTTGTTCATTTAAATGTAGTAGACTGTTTTAACCATACAATATTCATACAGCTATTAAACAAAACCCATGCTTAAAGTTCTGGCATAATTCATTCTTTTATAGTGGTATATTAATTCATGAACTTAATTATTTCTATGATTCTGCTTGCATACTGAATTGAATGAGAATAGAATCAAATACAAGGGTTCAATTCAGTGTTGATCTAGGGGGAATTTGATTTGGTTCTTCTCCAGTTTGGTTTGCAACCAGAATTGTGGAAAGAATTGAGTTCATGAACTAATGTATCACTATTGTTTGTCTTAGTCAAGAAGAACATACAAGGTGTAGAAGTTTGTAATGTTATTAGATAGGCAGAGAACATTTGGGAATATTAAATCTGCTCTATGCTTGAAATGTAAATAAAATCTTTTTAGAATTTCTATACCACTGAATTTCTTACTGACTTCTTTAGTTGACAGGGTCAGTTTTAGAAGATGCTTGGAAAGAAAAATTAAAGACTGATATGGAAGAAATTATTCAGAGAAT
>PVIC010042501.1:0-15743 GCA_004025085.1 Thryonomys swinderianus
GAGTGCTGGGATTACAGACGTGAGCCACCACGCCCAGCATTATATGTGGTAACCGGGGATCGAACTCAGGTCCTTGCGCTTGCGAGGCAGGCACCGGAACCACTGAGCTAACCCTCCGGCCCAAAACTATGGGTTTTTAAAGAGAACTGTAAAGATTATCTGGATGGAGTCCAGCATTACAACTGTTGGCAGCAAGGAATTGACTTGAATAGCCAGAATGCTAGCCCAGTAGCACTTAGGCCCCAGGTCCTGTCTGCACTGGAATTGAGTTTGTATAAGGAATCACGCCACATAACCTCCCAGGCCTCCATCTATTTGGTTTTTAATTTTTCCTTGTATCTTCCCCCCCATTCCTTCTTTCCTGCCTTCTTCATTTGTTTGTGTTGATATCTCTCATTCATGCTCAAGACTTTTCCTCCAGGATCCATTCCTTGACTGTTCTTAGGTTGGATTTAAGACCAAGGTAATAATAAGTTGGTAATAGTCTTTGAATGGAGGTGTGCATAGTTCGTTGATCATGGACTTTATAGGAAGATCATTTCATTAGAGAATCACCAGATATAAGCATCTGGTAGTCTTTTCTCTGTTAACAGAACCTATGAAGAGGCCTACGGATTGGCTGCCAGTATTATTGGCACATGGTTGCTGTAACCACTGTATTCATCTTTTTTTTTTTTTTTTTTTTGCTTTTTGAGACAGGGTCTCACTTTGTAGTTCAGGCTGGCCCTGAGCTCACTATGGTGCTCAGGCAAGCTGCTGCGAACTCAGCAATCCTCCTGTCTCTGCCTCCCAAGTGCTGGGATTACAGGCGTGAGCCACCACGCCCAGCATTGTGGTATGCGGTGTTGACTGTTGGCGGGCGTGTTTCCAGGCCCAGCATTATATGTGGTTACCGGGAATCAAACTCAGGACCTTGCGCTTGTGAGGCAGGTGCCGGAACCACTGAACTAACACTCCGGCCCTGCTGTATTCATCTTGTACTCTCCCTTCTCCTTTTCCCCCCTGTGCTCTGGGTCCTACCACAGTTTCCCCGGACAATGAACATTCTAAATAGCTTTCCGACTTGACCTTTTTCTTGGTTTTTGCCATAGTAGGTACCTCTAAATCCAGGATGTCAAGTCAGGGCTTCTGCAAGGGGTTCTGCTCTACCTAGGGGTCTCCCCTACCTCAGGTACTTGAGATTGTGGTTACCCACACTCTAAGGCTCTTTCAAATCCTGTGTAGGATTTCTGTGTTCCAAAACACTGGTTGACATGGCTTATCCACGATGTCCCTTCCCTCTTTCTATCCTTGGTGAGGTCTGTCTGTCTCTTTCTTTCTTTCTTTTTTTCTTTCTTTCTTTCTTTTTTCTTTCTTTCTTTCTTTCTTTCTTTCTTCTTTCTTTCTTTCTTTCTTTCTTTCCTCTTTCTTTCTTTTCTTTGTTTCTTTCTTTCCTTCTCTCCCTTTCTTTCTCTCTCTCCCTTTCTCTCTCTTTTCTTTTTTCTTTTCTTTCTTTCTTTTTCTTTCTTTCTCTCCCTTTCTTTTTCTCCCTCTCTTCCTTCCTTCCTTCCTTCCCTCCTTTCTTTCTTTCTTTCTTTCTTTCTTTCTTTCTTTCTTTCTTTCTTTCTTTCTTTCTTTCTTCCTTTCTTTCCACTTTAATGAGACCTGGAATTGTGAAGGAAACAAATACTCATGATGAATCTACTATGTTTAACCAAACCTGTCAGTTTCTCAATATAAAATTAATTGATCAGCATATGTAGTCAACAGTTATTTTGCTTCTTCTACATCCCAGGCACTGAGCTGACTGCTGGAGAGATGAAAGAGTTAAGACAACTTCCCCACCTCTGCAAGGTGTAGAACGGGAAAATGATATTCCCTGGCACTACCCCTGTACCAGTGTAAATTCAGTGGCAGTGGCAGGGAGAAGGCAGCGCTGAGTAAGGAAGAGGTGTGGCAAACTCTATCCAGGATGCTGTGAAAAGCTGTGCTGAACAAACTCTAAAAACCTGAAGCTTTACAAGTTCAACAGCTTGGGGAAGGCTGAGAACAAACTGCACCCACTAGTTATTATTGAAATCGTTGAAGGGTTCCAGAGACAAAGTATTGTCTGTAGCCCAGATCTTCAAAATTACTCATCTGGCTGGGTGGGTGTTTGTCTCTCCAAGGACTTCCAGTGCTGCAAACCCCCGGTGCCTTCTCACCCACATCTTTTCAGGCCCCCCACAGTCACCCTGCATATTTAGAAAAGAGCTGGAGTTTGGAGAACACAGAATTAGAAGGCCTCTCGAGAGACATACTATTTCTTCCCCAGCCCACAGATTGCTCGTTGCCAAAGAAGCCTGCATCATTTTGTTGAGGGACAATGCAGCTGGTTTCTGACTTTCTTAAACATTAAGTTCCAAGCATATAAAATGGCAGTAAGGTAGACTAGCTAGAGCTGTTGGCCAAAGCCAGTGATCTCATTAGTTAGTCTTGGCTGACCCACCACATAATTGATAGAGTTTTTGTGTAGGGTTGAAGATCATGCTACAAAAGGCTATTATGAGAAATGTTGCAGACCAGACCCCTGGTTGCCATTAATTCCAGTGCCGGAGATATAACACAGTGGGAGAGCATGGGCCTCATGGATTGAACCGGGGGGTCTGTGGTGTCCGGCCTTCCTTGGTCACCTAGAATTGCAGTTCCTGGTGAGAAGGATTCTGAATGTTCCTCTTTGTGCTCGCTTCGGCAGCACATATACTGAATGTTCCTCTCCTAGTTTCCGCTATCTCTTACTTTTTCACTGCTGCCTGAGAAACAGTGGGAGCTAGTGGGGTGACAGCAGACCCTTTCACAATTCATTTGAGTCTATAAAACCATGAGTCCCTAGAAGTTTCTACTTGCACCTGGGGCTGGTTCTTATCGTAGAGCTGTGTGTTCAGAATATTACCCCAGGATGATCATGACAGAAGATATATTGCCCTCCACTGTACAGAATACTCTTCTACAAGCTTTGAAGTAAGCTGATAGGTTTTTATTAGTTGAGTACTTTCAAATACATTTTAATATTTAAATTCTTTAGCTTTCATTCAACCTGAGGTCTTCCTTGCATGCAAGGAAGAGCGTGGGCCAGGGTGGTGTGAAGCATTAAGATGTTAGAATTTCTGTAAGTGTTATGTTTTGCTTTCCCCTGCCATCCTGGAAAACTTTGAGTTTATCTGCCTGTCACTTCAGGGTAATATATAAGCGGTAGAGTGTTGTTCTGTGTGGCTGTACTGTATAGCCCCATTTTAGACGTTACCAAATTACCAGCTTAAGGAACATCATGTGGCTATGAAGAATTAGAGTGTTTGTTTCCACAGACTACTGCTTAAAGTGGATTCTACCTCTAGACAGTTTCAGCCAATGTTCTAATTCCACGTTTCATTGGAACAAACAAACTAGAGAACTATCTGGAGAGATAAATGCTTTGGCCATTTCATTTCTTTTTAGATTCCTTGTTGTAACAATTTATCATATGTAGAAAATTTCTTGAATGACATGGCACATAATAAAAGGAAATTTTTTATTGAATTCAGTAATATCTAGGGGACAGTGAGACTGACTCTACTTCAATCTGATAATGTTCCCCCGTCTTTGTAATCCTCACAAGGGAACATCACTGTGTGGTACCTGAGGAACCATCCTACTATAAAAATCTTAGTCTCTATCTCTCAAATCCTTCCTTGTGACAGCATTTAGCATCAGACAGTTATAGTTCTGTCAGGGAGCAAGCAATAATAAATGGCAGCTGTTACACTTTTACTGAAAGTGAGGTGCTTGGGAGTGTGATTAAATCCATAAAATGGCAAGTCATGATCACCACACATCAACCAGCCAGGACACAAGTGATGGAACCCATGTTTTTATGGAACCAGCAGTTGATGCAGTTCTTCTACTACTAGAAGAACTAATAGTTTTACTATCCTCTGCTGACTTGTGGACACCAAGTGCCTCGTTTCATTTAAAAACTTAAAGCTGGGTAGGAGATTTAGCTCAGTGGTTCCAGCACCTCTCTAGCAAGCACAAGGTCCCTGGTTCAATCCCCAGTAACCACATACAACACTACTGGGTATAGTGACTCACGCCCACCAGCAATCAGTACAACATAGCCCAGTGCAGGGCATGGTGGCTCATGACTGTAATCCCAGCACTCGAAATACAAAGGCAGGAGGATTGTTGAGTTCAAGGCTACATAGTGAGCTCAAGGGCCAGCCTGAACTACAAAGCAAGACCCTGTCTCAAAAATAAAATAAAATAAAATCTTAAAGCTTTAGTGTATGTTCTGAAGGTTGTCCATGGAACCATTTAACCTGAAAAAGAGAATTTGTGCCTGGTGGATGTCTGTCTGGAAGTTCTTCTGTCTTACTGCTTATCAACATTCGCATTATAGAAAAAAGGTGAATTCTACCTCAAATGCTTCCCAATAATCTTTTTGTCATGAAGAAGGTAACATGTGAAAACTTCCAGAAGTCTGTCTCACACTTATGATTTGAGGATTTGTGAACATAAATCTAGCATATGTGATGGAATATAGTAAAACATGTAAGAAAATAAAATTTGACAATCTCGCTTTGCAATAGAATCCTGAATATTGTTGAGTATTTGTAAAATAAGACTGAGTTTTGTGAAGTTTTGTGACTATTAGGGCATAACACCATTTATTTAAGTATCAGAGAACTGCAGAATTTTATGCATATAAAGTACTTATTTTCCTTTACTCAAAGATGTGCTAGAGCTTTTTGTGTATTACTCAGTGTTCCATTACTGTGACATAATAACTGACATAATCTGTAAGGAGGAAATGTTTGTTTCAGCCCACAGTTTCTGAGGTTTAAGTCCATAGTCATTTGGACCTGTTGCCTTTGAGTTTGTGATGAGGCAGAAGATCATGACAGGGACCACTTGACAAAGAATAGCAATTACCAGTCACTACAGTCAGGAAAGAGAAGGCCAGAACCCTTTGTCCCCTTCAAGGGCACACTGCCAGTGGTGTCACTTTCTTCCAGTGGGCCTCCTAAAGTTTTCACTACTTCCCAGTGCCACCACAGGCCAGGAGCCAACCCTCAAGAGTCTAAGGCAGGGGCCTGTGGGAACTGGTCAAGATCCAAACTATAAAGGCTTAATGTAGAAAATAAAGTAAATGTGCATGTTTATATATGTGGAGGGGTGATAGGAAGGGACTGCTGAAAAAAAGTATACACACTTCAGGAAAAGGAAATGTTTTTAATGTTTTTTTTCAGTAATTGGCACCCTCCCTATAAGGGAACCTAGAGGATGTCATATATCACTGAAAACCCATTACATTATTGGCCCTTAGAGAAGAAACTGAAAATGCATGTGCAGAATCCCAATGATCAAGTTACCCAAGGAGCAGTTCACTGTACTAAGATGCTGGAAGCTCATGGCCCTGATTTTAAGTACCTCTTGTAATTGTAGAGGCCAGAAGTAATGTGTTACTCTCATGATGTCTCAGTAAATTTAGTATTAAAATATTTATATAAGTTTTTCTTTTCTTGAAATATATATAATTTTTGATGAACTGTACACACACATATACACCTATATGCACACAGGTGCACACATATACACCAATAAAAGAAAAAGGTAAAAATAATCAATGTAATTTAGAAAGGTAATAAATGTTAAATATGTTAGAAATATATAATTTGAAGAGCTGGGGATATAGCTCAGTGGTAGAATGCTTACTCAGTATGCCTTTAGTATGTGTGAGGCCCTGTATTCTATCTTTAGCACAAAAATAAAGAGATAAGGAAAGGGAAGGAAAGGAAAGGGGGGAGGAGGAGGTGGTAGGGAGGAAGAGGAGAAGAAAAAGAAAAGAAAGAAAACTATATAATTTGGGCCTGAGATTGAGCTCAGTGGTTCTGGCATCTGCCTCACAAGCACAAGGTCCTGAGTTCTATCCTGGTAACCACATACAATGCTGAGCGTGGTGACTCACGCCCACCAGCCATCAATACCGCATACCACAGTGCCAGGCGTGGTGGCTCACGCCTGTAATCCCAGCACTTGGGAGTCAGAGACAGGAGGATTGCAGAGTTCGAGGCTTGCCTGGGCTACATAGTGAGCTCAGAACCAGCCTGCACTACAAAGTGAGACCCTGTCTCAAAAAAAGAAAAAAGCTGGATGTGGTGGCTCATGCCTGTAATCCCAGCACTTGGGAGGCAGAGACAGGAGGATAGCTGAGTTCGAGGCTTGCCTGGGCTATATAGTGAGCTCAAGGCCAGCCTGAACTACAAAGCGAGACCCTGTCTCAAAAAAAACAAATTATATAATTTGAGAATAATAGAGAGCTATAGAATGATAAATTTGAGTCATTTATACTCAAATGTACATACTTCAAGACATATAAGTGAAATAAATAGGTCACAGATGTGTAAATATCATATCTGTTCTCTGATATGAGAAACTGAAGATGTTAATGAGTTCTAGGACATATGATGGATATTGTGAAATAGAAAATATGCAAAGGGAAATGTGATGGAGGAGTTAGTAATGAGTGGTAGAGAAAAACTGTGATGGTAATAAGAAAAGGGAAACAAAACTTATGTATAAGGGGGTGGGAGGTTGTGGGCTGGGGAGGGAAATGGGAAAAAAATGAGAATTAACTTGTGTCATATGCTGGTACAAATTCCCAATATTGAGTGTGATCATTTTTATGATGTGTATATACAATGTACCAATAAGATTTTTTTTTAAAAAGAGAGCTATAGAAGATAGTTTGTGGGAAAACATATTGGAAGTCAGCTACAAGAAAAAAAGATAAAAGTTATAGATATATTTGTTGGCTTTTTATCTTTTTACTTCTTTGTACACTAATTCTAAGCTCAGAACGGTGCTATGTTCTTTCAAAATAAATACCTTCTAAAATCATGCACCATATGCCATTTGAAGAAGTAGTTTATTTTTTTGTTTTGTTTTGTTTTGTTTTCAGACAGGGTCTCACTTTGTAATTCAGGCTGCCCTGAGCTCACTGTGTAGCCCAGGCAAGCCTGGAACTCAGCAATATTCTTGTCTCTGCCTCCCAAGTGCTGGGATTACAGGCATGAGCCACCACGCCCAGCACTGTGGTTTGTGGTATTGATTGCTGGTGGGCATGAGTCACCACACGCAACACTGTATGTGGTTACCAGGGATCAAACTCAAGATCTTGCACTTGCGAGGCAGGCGCCAGACCCACTGAGCTAAATCTCTGGCCCTGAAGAAGTGGTTTTTAAGTAAATTGAGTTCAAGCTCTTGTCTGAAAAGCAAAGCTCTATGAGCATTAATACTTGAAGTGGACCGTTTTGTGGGAAATAGTCCAAAAGGACCCTTGTAATCACTGCCTGGTTCTTTCTTACCTCCTTCCTTTCTTCTCATTTTCCTGGGTTTTGTCTTCAATCTCTAGTGCCTTACCTCATTAAGCACCTGGAAAGACCCCACAGGATTGGTATGTCAGTCACTGCGTGCACCTGTGTCCTGCTGAGCATGCCAGTGGGCCATGTCTCTGGACAGAAGGCCTTTCCCTGTGGAGCATGCTTCCACTGACTCCTCCAGCAGAGGCCAGGTAGTCTCCGAGAAAGGTAGATGCACAGTGGGATTACAGCAAACCTAGCTGAGTACAAGGATTGTATTTGAAAACTAAGTTTCCCTGAAAAAGTGGTTTCCTCCATTTACAGAACAGCTCGCTTTATCTCCACACTGGTGATCAAGGAGCGGCCTCAGTTGCCTAAGTAACTGTAGCAAGATTAAGAGGAAATGCTAAGTTCCCGATCTGTTCTCACTTGTGCTGCCAGAACTTTGAGACCCGACTCGATGGAGCCATTCAGAGAATCTTGTTTCTTGGTTCAGAATTTGGCTTTCCACGACTTGAAATGGCAAAGGACCAGGAAAGCTGGATTTCTGAATAGTGTGTCCTTGAAATTGTTGGCATTGGAAAAACGATAAAGTGAACATGAGATCCTTAATTTTAACACCAAGAATAACACTAGCCCTGCTGTGCAGTTTTAGTCTGGGAGTCAGAAGCATTGTAAATGGATTTCTCTGCTGCCATTTTTGCCACTGTGTTCTCCACCGCTGTGTCTGCGCCCTCTCCCTGTCACTGGTAACGCCCACTGGAGTCAGGGCATGTACCTCACATCTCCCACGTGCAGTAAACACTTCCTGAGCAAAGGTGCTTAAAACAACATCTGTCATGACATCAAAGGAGGTGTTACTGCCCACTGCAGCTGGAAGGCATCTAATAATGTGAGGGCTTAGACCAGGTTACAATGAAAAGGAATCTGTGGGGAAGGTCTGAACCTTTTTCTTAGAAAACAACAGTATGTAATTGCTTTCCTCCTTTTATGCTGAGTTGTGTAAACACTGGTTTTGCACATATTTATGCAGTTTATTCATCTGATAAGCTTGAGGCTGTTTCTGGTTGTGAGAAGTACATTCCTGGCACTGTGCTGGAGAAGCGCCATTATGCAGCGTTGCTATGGTGTTGAATTCTGCCTCTTTGAAGGGAAAACCCGTCTGCTGAATGTGCTATTTGTTGACTCTGAAGCAGTATGAGAATTTCTGATTCAGAGTCTAGAGAAGTTATAATAAACTCATTATACATTTAAAAAGGAGAAGAGGTGCCCTCCAGAATATGAATCCAAACTCAGAAAAGTATTCAGTGAGCAAGAACAATACTCAGTAGATTTTCAAATTGATGGAGCTTTCCAATGGAAACTAATTTGTTCCAGCATTGAAGTGAGCATAATTAACAGAGACTCTCTTTCTTAGGCCGATTAACCACTGAAAACCATGCCAACATTGTAACTGTAAGCAGTGAAAACCAATATTTATGAGGGGGATTGTGCAAGAGTTTGTGTGACAGATGGGCATTTTATCACTGTTGATGTTTGGAATTCCCTTGAAAAGTAATGCAATATCTTGTTATGTATGAATGAATGAACAAATGTGCTTATGGAGTTTTCTTTAAAAGGAGGTATTCTAAATTAATCTTTTTCTCTGTTGGTCCTCTGTTACATTATGTTAGGTAACCTCATATATTCAGATGCAAAACTTGAAAAATCATAATTGTGTTTTTATTGCAGATACAGATCCACGTGTTTTAGAAAAGCAAGAATTACAACAGCCAACTTATGTTGCTCTCAGTTACATTAATAGGTAAGCCATTTTCAGAATTTATAGCTATCTCATCTGCCACTTATTTACTTTTTAAATGTATCTTTTAAAAGAGTAGAAAAATGCTTCCTTGAGTTATTTAAAAGCAACCTCTATGTGGAATGTTCTAGTTTTTTCTGCTGGGAAGATGGAGAATTGCAGTCTTCTATGTACTTGGCTGAAAACATGACTGATTTATAAGCTTGTTCTGGAAGTATTTTGTATGCACCGTTAGAATACCCTCTTTTGACTTCATAAGGCAGTGTAAGAGATTAATGGATTTATGTTTGAGTGAGCCTTTTAAATCCTGAGGTGAAGAGGTACTTTATGAATTCAAAACATGGTTGGAATATCAGTGTATCAGAAAATAACAAATTGAAATAATTTAATTTCAGAAGGTTATTTAGTAGCAGCTCATCTTTTAGTAAAAACATTCTCAGCAACTGAACCCAATTGTGTAGAATAACATGTGAAATAGCTTTTATTTAAACTGAACACATGAGCCCAACTTTGGAGAACCATTCTGAACTTGATATATCAGGTCTAAAAGAAGAGTTAGTGTTTCGCCAACTCACATAATTAAGGAGACAGTAATTTTTTGTAGAGAACTTGAAATCACTATAGGTTAAGAAAACACATACTCCCAAGCAAAAAAGGACAAAGTAAAACCAAAACTAGTTTTTAATGAAAATGAGAAACTCTCTGCTCATAATTCAGAGCCTAATTTCTGTTGACCGTCTCTTTTATAAAAGGTGAAGAGTGTTTCCAGTCTCTTGGTACCAGAGTTTGATGTTCATGGTCTAAAGTGGAAACCTGCGAATGAAATATCTGTACTATTTCATTTTAGTGCTGTTTTAAGAAACTTAATAATTCTCACTGTTGTAAAGCTGTGAATTAGTCACCTGTTTCAATTCAAGTCCAATCAGTTTCAAGTTCTATAAAGCATATTTTCAGAAGGGCACATTAATATAAAAATCTATTTTATATGTCTCTCATATTTTATCCTTATCAGTCTTCCTAAGCAGTGAGGTAGAATAGCTATCATTTTTCATAACTGTAACTTTTTGACCTATACTAGGCAGAACACCTTCAGAATCACATCAGATACAAAGATGTATATACTAATATGTGCTAATTGGTTTTTTCACAGAACCTGTTGTTTCCAGTAATTAACAAGGATTTTTAAAATTCTACTTACATGAGTTAATATTAACCTTCTTATATTAGCCTTCTCATATTAAAGAATAGGATAAATGGGGCTATAGATTAATTGTATTTAATAAGACTTTTAATAAACTGAAGCTTCTGTGATTTGGGTAAAATGTTGCCCATGTATATACAGATTCATATGATAGTAAGTCTTAAATTTTAAACATGTCTTTGCAGTTGGTTTGCCTAGGCCAGTGTCTAGTCCAGAACTTTACATTGGACCTAAATGCTTTGTCCCTCAGCTCTTCTTTTAATTCAGCCTAGTCCCTTTGATGAATGCCCCCCCCAGTCTAGATCTTTTCCAAGGTGCTATGTGGTGGGTTTCTAATTTGTTATAAACTGGAAGTGAGATGTGGAGAAGATGGAATTGATATGGACACTTCACCATGTTTAGAGGCCTATGGAACTAATCCGACAAGTTGAGCCCTGGCTGGCAGAGCAGAGGACATAGGTAGAGGGTCTGTGAGTATCCTGCTCATGATTCTGCAGTGAAGGAAAGGATTGAGTGGGAAAGGTAGCTAACTCCTGACATCAGATTGATTTATGGGGATACTGCCACCTTCATAGTGTGACATTTAATGTACAGTACACATTCTGAATATTTGAAGATAATAGACAAAAACCTAATATACAAAGAGAGGCCCAAGCAACTGAAAACTGCAGTCTGATCACAGTGGAAAGATACACTAAAAGGAGTCTTGGAGACCTTGGATAGAAGAAAAACATTACAGTATGAGAATTCAGATGAAGCCAGTATGGATTCAAGAATAAAAATCTTAGGAGTGTTAAGGTCTAAGTAATGTGAAAAAATTACCAGCTTGACATCAATACCTTGAATATAGTGGAAAAGAGTACAGCTTAAAAATAAAAGATTGTTCTTTTCTTGGGCCTCAGAGGGAAACATACTCTAATTCCTCAGAGAAGACTGGGAAATAATCAATATTTCTCAGTTCAGATACCTATTCGTACCATCCTGATGAACATTGCATCTCAAAATCAAAAGAAAACGTTCTTTTTGGCATGAATACCTGTAGATGCAAATGAGCTCTAGAAAGTAGGACACCTTTTATAGAGTGGAAAATTTCTATAGGAAACTTGGTGTGGGAATGTGATGAGGGGAAGGAATAAATATGATACAGAAAGAAAATAAAAGAGCATGTACAAAGGGGGTGAGAAGGTGTGGGTGGGTAGGGATATGGGTAAAAATGAGAATTAACTTGTGTCATATACTGGTACAAATTCCCCAATGTTATATGTGATTTTGAGATGTATATAAATTGTACCAATAAAGAATTCAATTTTAAAAAAAAGAAAACATCCTTTGGCAATGACATTGACTGATCATCCAGCATAGAGTTATGGTCCTTAACATGGAGCTTGATTTGGATACTATTTTTAAAAAGAAAAAGTAGTAGTAGGTCAGTACAAATCATTGTATTTCTTTAGCCTGTTTTAAATTGTTTTATACTTTTTTTTTTTGAGATGAGGTCTCATTATGTAGCCCAGGTTTGCCTCCATCTCACACCAGTCCTCCTGCCTCAGTTTCCAGAATACTGGGATTACAGATATGCACCACCACAGCCAACAAGATTATACTTTTTTTTTTTTTTTGAGACTTTGTAGTTCAGACTGGCCTTCAGCTCACTAGGTAGCCAAGGCAAGCCTTGAACTCAGCAATCCTCCTGCCTCTGCCTCTGCCTCTGCCTCTGCCTCCCGAGTTCTAGGATTACAGGCGTGAACCACCACTCCGCACACTGTGGTGTGTGGTATTGATTGCTGGTGGGTGTGAGTCACCACGCCCAACATTGTATGTGGTTACTGGGGATCGAATTTAGGACCTTGCGCTTGCGATGCAGGTGCCGAAACCACTGAGCTAAATCTCCAGCCCAAGATTACACTTTTTAATACTGTACTGAGCATAATAGATACTTATAGGTAGAAAGTTAAAAATAATTGATTCCTTAAAATCAACTCTGTTGAATGACTGGCTTTACAGAAATCTCCTAGATCTTTAGATTTTTGCAATCTGGTACAGTACTTTGTGTCATAGAGCCTCTGGAAAACCTCACTGTACATTTATGAGAAAAATGGGGGTGGAGAGGTAATTAACAGTAGCCAAGAGTTACTGGGTTCAAGCATACACAGCCAGGTCCTAGAATAATCACTGTACAGACAGATTTGTTCAGATACCAGAGTTAACTGCACAGTAAGAAAAGTAAGAGGAGAATTTGGAAGACTGACATTGGAAAAACAAGATAAGGCAGGTGGGCAGAGGGCACAAAAACATAAAAATAATACAGAATAATAACCATGCCCCAGATAATGAGAGGTTAGAAACCTGAAAAGATGAAACTGTAAGAAATAACGGAAGTTACAAATACTGTAAGAGAGGTGACCAGGAATTCCCTATGGCGTATTGTTACTACGGAAGTGGATGTGCAAATGAATGCTATTACTGCAGCCCTCATCTGTAGCGGGGAAGGACTCCTGAGCATCTGCAGACAATAGGAAAGAAAGGGCAGAGTTCAGCGAGCACACAGGAAACCATCCTCCACCTCAGCTCAGCAATGAGGCTGCCACAGCTGAAATCCAGTGAGCTGAGAATCCTAGACACAAGTACTGCCTACAAGGCATTGTCTGTGAAGTGCTAGGAACCTGCCTTGAAGTGTCAAGGTAGCGTATCAATAACTCAGGACTCCCCAGAAAAAAAAATTTCTAAAATAGTTTAAAGACATAACATACATGGCCAGCCCTCTTAACTACACCTTATTCTCTACAAAATGTTTTTACTTAAAATAATGTAAATTAGAGTTTCCAAATCAACTTTAAGTCTGGCTAACTTTTCCTTGAAGCATCTATGACACTAGTATTCCCAATACACCTGCTGGAAGTTGCTATTGCAGTATCACTTCCACTTCCCTTTTTAGCTTCTCCAAGGAACCTTCAAGTCTTTTATTCAGAATGGTTTTCTATCCTTCTTCTGATTCAAATGCAGAGTACTTTTTTTTTTTCTCATGGCCCTCTGGGGAAAAAGAAAACAAATTGTGCCTAAGTATGCTAACCTATCCACCATCTCCTCCTAATTTTCTCTTAAAGTGATCCTTCTACTTACGAACTCTCAGATACCAAACTGACTCGATTAGCAATAAAGCTGTCAATTGTTTTGCTTAAAAACTATGTTTTTCCTCACACTTCCATTGTGTTTCTCCCTTATCTTTCTTTGAGATAGGTAGCAGTGCAGTGGCTACGAGTGTAGGAGCACAGTCAGACTGCTCAGGCTGGAGTCCCTCCTGCTGTCCAAGAGCTGTGTGACAGAGTTGCCAAGTCTCTGCCTTCACTTCCTCATCTCTCCCAGTATCTTCCTTATTGCGAGTATTAAATCATGTATATAAAGCACATATACCAAGCTCATCTATATAAGTTTTAAAAACTTAGAATTCTCTGTACTGTGTTCCTAGTAAGTATCCTTTTCACCATCAAGTCACTACGTAGAGAAACAACTGCAGAGGAAACATTGTTTTGGAGTAAGGCTGGAACAGTCTCCACCAGGAAATAAGCTCTACAAAGGCAGTAACATTTTCTGTCTCACGTCATTGCCTCTAACCCCCAGGAAAGTGTCTGGCACATTGTAGATGCTTAGTATTTACTGAACGAATGGTGAAACTTGTATATGAGTGAACAAAAATGAGAGAATGAATATCCCTAAGAACTGTAAGGGACACCCCTGTGAGGAATCAGGACCCTCTGCTGTTCCTGTGCATTGAAAGACCTGTGGATGAAAATCAAACCTGTATACTTTTATTAGTAGTCATCTGGCTTACTGCATACAACTGTACTAAATAATTGAGTATCATGACATGGCTTACCATAAGTAAGTAGACAAATAGATAAAGTAATGGTTTTCAGACTCTGGATAATAGGTTGTACAAAATTGTGATCCTTGAGAGAAAAGATGCCAGGAAGCACCATGACCACCTGGCTCTCCCTGAGGACTTTGTCCCTACCTTTGCGTAGTGAGGTAGGCCCAAACAGAGTGCAGTGCTCCCAAGAAACAGCACTCAGACCTGGGGGAACTAAAGTTACTGTTCTCTCTCTCTCTCTCTCTCTCTCTCTCTCTCTCTCTCTCTCTCTCCTGTGCACCTATGGTCTCTTCGAGCTCTCTCTCTCTCTTGCTCTATTTGCATAATGTCTTTTGGGATGGGGCAGAGGATAAATGAAAATGAGGGTACTGTGTAGCTTTCAAGAAGTTTCTATGAGGATTCTCTATGAGTTCGTGGCTGACAGTGGGTTACACATGTTCAAGTGAGTCTTGTCAGAGCAGCTGCTATAGGTTGCGAGTAGAATAGAGACTACCATACTCGCTTCCCTTATGACCAGCCTATCTGATACCATCATCCAACTGAGATAACAGAAATTCCTCAGATTAGAAATAAGAACTTTGTTCTAAAATATGACCTGCTAGGCTAAAGATGTAGCTCAGTGGTTCTGGTGCCTGCCTCGAAAGCACCATGTTCTGAGTGCCATCCCTTGATCCCTGCTACCAAAACAAAACAAAATGCAATAACAGTAAAATATGACTTGCTCTAGAGCCACCCCAACAACACCTAGAGACAAACAAATCTCCTCAAGATCCTGAGAGGAGACAAGAATTTAGAGGTGAGCTCTGACAAGTTAGTCATAGGAAACATTTTGGTTTTCCAGAGATTTGGTCTAATAAAGTGTAGGTCTAGGCTTATACAAGTGGAGCACGATCTGTCTGAAATTGAACTGCCTGCTAGAACAAACCTCAGTGCAGTAGTCTTCATAGGGATAATTCCATATTGTAATGTTATTGTAGAACTGAAAATTGCTAGACAGAAAAGAAACAGGAAAATCTTTTTTTTTTTTTTTTTTTTTTTTTTGAGACAGGGTCTCGCTTTGTAGTTCGGGCTGGCTTTGAGCTCTCTGTGTAGCCCAGGCAAGCCTTGAACTCAGCAATCCTCCTGTCTCTGCCTCCCGAGTGCTGGGATTACAGGCATGAGCCACCACGCCCGGCACTGTGGTATGTGGTATTGATTGCTAGTGGGCGTGAGTCTCCACGCCCAGCATTGTATGTGGTTACCGGGGATTGAACTCAGGACCTTGCGTTTGCAAGGCAGGCGCCGGAACCACTGAGCTAATCCTCCGGCCCCAAAAAAAATTTTTTTTTTTTTTTTTTGCTTTTTGGAGACAGGGTCTTGCTTTGTAGTTCAGGCTGGCCCTGAGCTCACTATGGTGCCCAGGCAAGCCACCACGAACTCAGCAATCCTCCTGTCTCTGCTTCCCGAGTGCTGGGATTACAGGCGTGAGCCACCACGCCCAGCATTATATGTGGTACCGGGGATCGAACTCAGGTCCTT
>PVIC010042502.1:0-15786 GCA_004025085.1 Thryonomys swinderianus
TTCATAGTAGATCATTTATTTTGATTACACCTACATGGTGACAGTGTAGCTATCACAATTCTTTTGGATGAAACTTTACTAAAATTTTATTAAGAGATTGATTTTCCATTCCATAATATTGACTATTATTTTATTTTTTTGGCAGTACCAGGGATTGAACTCAGGCCTTTGTGCTTGCAAGGTAGTCATGGTACCACTGAGCTAAATCCTCAGCCCTAATGGAAGATTATTAACTTTCAAATTTTTTAAAACTTTTTTGTGATAATGGGGATCAAACTCATGACCTTGCTCTTGCAAGGCAGGTGGCAGCACCACTGAGCTAAATCCCTGTCCCTAAATATCCATTTTAAAAAAGGCTCTTTACATATCACAGGTAAATAAGTGTACTTCATATGACAAAGTGCCAAGATTTTTAAAACTAGGAATCATATTATGGCTCCTGTTGTTGCCTGGGCTCTATGATGAGTCAGCAGTTGCTAGAGCACACATTTAAACCTTCATTGCACATACTTGGATGCTGACTGCAGCTCCCATGTGGAGAGAAGAAAAACACAGATTGGGCTGCCACCTTCAGCAGAGGGGCAAAGTCCTATTTTTCCATCTGGAGTTTGGGTCTCCCTCCCTCTTCTTACCCGTCCCGCTCAGGGAGCCATGCTAATGGTTAGAGCTACCTGGCAGCAGTCTCATGGGTGTTGAACCCTAACGCTAAAGCACTGCACGTAAATACATGAAGATCATGTGCACTGTGGATGTGCACTTGCATGTGTCCTGGCATTCAGATCTGCCATCCCTGAGGCCCTGTACTTTTCCATTGTTTTCAGGGCCCCCTGTGGAGTTAATGGGGCCTCTGTTCCTGTTGAACTCCTTTTGTCCTGGGCAGTGAACAGTGACAGGTGAACCCAGCTCTGGCTCCTAGTGCAATTATAATTAACTGGGCCTCAAACAAATCTCTCAGCTATGCATGATTTTCTGTCTTTGCATGGCCTTAGATTGTCTGTGACAAATCAACTTGTGATTGTGATCAGAACAGAATAGTTT
Source organism: Thryonomys swinderianus (assembly GCA_004025085.1). Classification (NCBI taxonomy): domain Eukaryota; kingdom Metazoa; phylum Chordata; class Mammalia; order Rodentia; family Thryonomyidae; genus Thryonomys; species Thryonomys swinderianus. The sequence goes on from PVIC010042502.1 coordinate 1,039, forward strand.
TCCAACAAATGTAGAAGAGAGCCTAGGAAACTGGAGTTTATCAGCTATACCAACTAAGGGATGTTCAAGGTAGATATACTGATGTTTTTCATTTCTTCCTGAGAGAGGAAGAAAAGAAAAGTTGAATATAATGCATTTAAAAGTACTTTGAAAAGAAATATAAAATCATGTGTGTTTCTGTGTCTGGGTAGGAATGGAATAGAAAGTCAAGGCCATAGAAATCATTTAGTTTGTAGTTTTTAAACTGCTGGCCAAGGCCTTTTTATTCTTGGGGGCATTGGGAGGTGTAGAGCAGGGTAGAACAGTGTCAGTATGAGCTCTGAGAAGAGTCCATTTCTGCTTCCCTGTGTCGAGTTCCCAGGGATGCACTACACTTTGCAGAGATCCTGCTGTATGCACCTCAGCTTTTGCCTAACCGCAAGCAGCAGAACCGTGAAACTGGTTCCTTCTGTCATTGGTCAGTACTGACCAATAAGAGTCAGAAGAAGAACATTGGTGTACAAATATTCACATTAAAAGCAGGATTCTATTTAGCACCTGTGTGGTTGGTTTTGTGAGATAGTGAAGCGAAGGACTGGGAAGATACAGGCTCGATAGAACATGCTGTTACATTGAGTTCTACCAGGTTGGGGACTAGGAAATAAAGTGGAAGAGTGAGAATCTTTTGGGAGTAAAGGGTTTTTAGGGTATAGCTGCTAAGGTGCGTGTGACTTGAGTGAGAGAGACAGGTGAAGAAAGCACTGAGGATGATTTGCTGTGTGTTGGTGCCTGGTTGAGAGCCTTTAAATGGACCTCAAATGCCATGGAGGAGTAGTTCGATATTGAGCTTTCATTTTGGTATGAATGCAGTCATCCTGTGATGGGCTGTCATGTGTCCTTCCTATGAAGTTCTGCAGCTGTCTGCACTGGTAGGTGGTTCACTGGGCAGAGCATCTTTTGATGTGGTCAAAAGCTGTGTAATAAACACAAGCTTCTGTAAAGAACATCTGGTTTTTGCCAGAATTTTGGCTTATATTCACATATGCAGGGTATCTGAATCCAACAATAAAAAGGCAGAGTCTTCAGAAAGGGAAAAAAAGGAACAGCTGTTGTAATTTGCTATTATTGGTAGAGCTAAAAACCAGTTCCAAAGAATATGACAGTCTTGCTCCAGAGGAGATAAACCACAGTGGCAGCTGGCATGGGTGAAGGGTCATGTGTTTGCTGCGCTGGGAGTGCTTTTCCCTGAGTCAGTACCTGTTCTTCCTTGGTTTCTCTAGGAGATTCCCCCAGAGCTTAAGAACATTAATATAGTTCAGGAAATCAGCACCTAAAATAGCACAAGGCAGACTTTTGTTTCAGCTTCATCACAAGGCATATAGCAGGCAGCAGTCTACAAATGGTATTTATCTCTTTAATGTCTATTTATCTCTTTAATGTCTTAAACATTCTTAACACACAGAGGAACTAGAAAGCCTTGCGCTTTACTAAATGCTAGGTTCTGGGTCCCTGATAAGGAGAGTATCTGAGAATCTGTACACAGGTGGAGAAAAAATGAGGCAGAAAGAAGAAGAGGTAGATCGTCCACCTTCTGGCCCACCCTTTCCTGTGCACCTGTTCCATAGCGTTCTGCATTAAAGCCAAGAGAATGGATGGAAGTAGTAGCTTGTGGGGTACCAGTGGTCAGCCCAGGTTCCCTCTGGAAGCATCTAGGGGTTCAAAGAAAATGTACAAACTCACAAGAATGACTGGTGAAGCGAGAAAGTAGCATAGATGGGGGAATGTATCAATCCTGAGGTTGAGCTGTAGAGGGGAGAAGGGTAAGCTTGGGGTATCGCCGGTTGCTTTTCTTTGAGTGGCTGCTTCACTTCATTGTTCCCCTTGAGTAAAACAAAAGAGATCGTAGCAGTTACTGAAAAATATTGTTCAGTTCTATGTGCTTCCCACATGTCCACCCCCGGCCTTTATGAATGCATCTCCACATTAAGGCCTGCTGCAAGGACAGGGAAATTGAAATCAAGGATGAGGGCGTCTCTGAACTAAAATAATTATTCACTTTTGTTGAGGGCCTTTTCTCTGCCCCTGCATTAGTCTGCTGGCCTTTTTGTTACAGTGAAAGGAAACAGGAAGTCTCAAGGATTTTAACAAAGCACAATCATTTATTGAGTGTTTGTATGGAAAATTCAAATATTCTCTCCATGAAATCTCCAAGCACCACAGTTGAACTATCTCAGCCAAACTAGTTTTTATGACTCTTTCCTACCACCCTCTATTTCTAAATCTTCAAACGCATTTTAGTACATTCCACCTTTAAAAACCAAAAAAACTCCACCCGTGTTGGGACTTTCAGATATTTGGTGATCTTTGTTCTGTTGTCAAGCTTGCCTTGACTACATTGCCTTTTGCTCTGACTCTAGCTTTTCCTGGTGGTGGCTTTCATAACAGTGCCCCCAATTAGAAGCCTGGGGTTCAGTGTCCTGGCTGTTTAAGAGATCTGCTTCATGGGAAAGTGGTTCTTCAGGTCCTTGTCCTTTCTGTACTTTCTTTCGCTTGTTGCCTCCAGCCTTTGTGTGTCAGCAGCATTCTTGTGTATCCCCTATCGGCTGCCCCTTTAGGGAACATTGTCCAGCCTAAGACGAAAGACACTATTACTCATAAGAAGTTTGCAGGTTAGTCAGTGACAGAAGTAACTCATGCACAGCAAAGTCAGCTAGGCGGGACAGGATAAAGTGGCCAACCCTGCAGGGAGGACTATTAGAGAAAGTGACGGTGAGGCATAAGTACAGCCATCTCTGCATAAGGACTTCTTGACTATTCAGGACTATATATATGGTGGGGGTCCCATAGGATTATAATGGAATTGAAAATTTTTTCTCGCCTAGTGACATTGTGCTGGGTGTGACATCATAAAAATGTTGTTTATATAACACATCACAAATGTTTATTTTAAAAAATGCACTTCTATTTATAAAAACTAAGTTCACCATAAGACAGTAATGGTGTATTCTGTAAGTGATAATGATAATGTCTTGTGTTTACTGTATCTTCTGATGGTATCAAGAGGCCATTTTCAGGAATTGATCTGTCCTGTCTAGGTTTTTGCAAGTTCACTTTATAATAATTACACAAAAACATCACCATAGGTTCTTCCCAAGAAGGAGTCTCTACTATGAAGTGACACATGATGATAGTATATTGCTGAGCATGATGAAGAGTATTGCAGGAAAAATTGAGCAATGAAATCCTACACATACCCAGAGCTTGGATGAATGAATTGGTTTTGTGACTGGGATGCCTTTGTAGGATTTAGACTGGAGGTGCCAAAGCATCTTCCCATCAGACAGATTTTTGTTTTGTTTTGTTTTTGAGACAGGGTCTCGCTTTGTGGTTCAGGCTGGCCCTGAGCTCTCTATGTAGCTCAGGTAGGCCTTGAACTGAGCAATCCAGCAATCCTCCTACCTCTGCCTCCCAAGTGCTGAGATTACAGGCACAAGGCACCAAACCCAGCATTGTGGTATGTGGTACTGACTGCTGGTGGGTGTGTTACCATGCCCAGTATTGTTGTATGTGGTTACTAGGGATTGAACCAGGGACCTTGTGCTTGCTAGGCAGGTGCTGGAACCACTGAGCTAAATCTCTGGCCCTGAACAAAAGTTTTGTAAGTCACAAGTCACTATACATATGTGAAACAGTGTGATTAGTTTATTGTATGTTAACCTGGAGGTCACTTTCTCATAAGCATTGGTGTGAATTGTTTCCCACAGGGCCCCAGGAAGCTGTGGTCACATTGTGAAGACACACATCCCATTTTTGCCATAAAGTCGCCCAGTTGTCACTTTGAATTCTGATTCCCCTGTTGGTTACTGTGTAACCTCATACAAATCACTACCCCCCTCTAAGCATCATTTTCTAATTGGTCAATCAGTCATGATGCCCACTGCCAGAGCATTTGATAAGTTAATAGACCAGTGCCTGTGAAGCTCTAGCAGGGAAAAAGCTGACCACTTCCTTCTCCATTACTTCCAGCTATGACTTTGAGGCTGCCCCTTTTCCTCCATGAGACAGGCAGCTCCTCCTCCTACTTCTCTCTCCACCTGTTCCCACAGAAGGACAGGAACACAAATAACACAGTCACACAGATAGAGACTAGACAGATTTCTTCCACCCTTTGCTCTTCTTTTTCTATTAGCTAGGAGAATAAAATTAATTCCTATCTGTGAACTTCAACTCAGGCCTGTCCTATTCTCAAGTCTTTATATATACTGACTTTACCCTTGTGATTTGACAGTGGCTTCACCTGGAAGTGTACTTGCCCGGCACTTAACATCAATTAGGGGTATTAGAGGAGATAAAGACTCTCTCAAACATTACCCACTTCTCATGGTGTCTAAATTTGCTTTTGTGGGCTAGCCTGGGAATCCATCCAACATAGGAAACATTATTTTCATAGGGAATTTTCTTTTTAATTTCAAGTAACTAACTTACTAATAAGTTTTTGAAATGTAGGTAGTTTGCCCTGCAGAATTGGTGTTATGCCTGTCTGTTGTGTAAGATAAAGCAGATTTCCAATGAGAAAGGGGTGATGTAGTGGAAAGAGTACAGCACCAGGAGTTGGAAGGCCTCTGCCTTAGTCATAGATCTGTCACAGTTACTGTGATCCAGAGCCAGTCCCTTCTAAACTTGAGGTTTTCATTTCTTTTCAATAAAATCAAGTTGGACAAGAAAATCTTGAAGATCCATTTCAGAATGTATTATCCACTATAGAATAATATGCAAAAGTGAAAGTATTTGTGGTAGTTTTTGGATGATTTTAAATAAACCTGTTTTTATTAAAGCTGCTTTCTCATTTTATTTTTCCTGTAGAAAATCCTGGGCTGCCTTAACTTTATTTGTCCTCTGGCCTATGTGTCCATTTGAGGCAGGCGCCAGAACCACTGAGCTAACCCTCCAGCCCTATGTGTCCATTTGAAATGCTTGCCGGTCAGGTGATGTAGAAGAATGTAGATGAGCCTCCTTGGGGCTTTGGTAGAACTACTGTGGGTTTGAGTAAACAGACTTCTTTCCCACCTTCTTGTAGTTCTCTGATCACTGATACAGTGGATGGCTAAAAGTGTATCAAATATTCAGATTACTAGCCCTAGAAGTTCCCAGTCATTTAGAAGTAGCAACAGATAGTAATGCTTCTCATTGGCCTCTAACTTACTGCCTCTGATTCGCATGATTTCTGGATTTTTAAAATGTATATTCACAACTTTATTAGTGGGAACTCTTATTTCCAGAAATTAACAGTGAGTTATAAAGTTTATTTGAAATCCAAAATAGATGTCAATCTTACATTTTCATGGTCTTATATAGTTAGAATTGAATATTTAAGAATTTCTTTGTGATAGCCTTGTAGGCTAGGATAGGCTTTTATGCCAGGTGCCAATTTATTTTCCAAAAATAGAATTTTTTTCAGTGATTTCTTGATGCTTCTAATTTAAGGAGACCCTGGAAGTTGGAGAAATTAAATTCCAATTATTTCTTGGAAATGCTTTAAAAGTGGATAGATTAATGATACAATTTTGTTTTTAGAAGAGTATTTTTCCCTTGGTTTCTCTTTATTGACAAAATAGAGACATAAAATTTGCTCGGAAAATAGGTTTTTAAGCTAAAAGGAAATCCAAAATATTGATGGACATGCTCTCTTTCAATGCTAGAGCAGGAATTTTTTGCAGTGAGATTAAATGGAAGGAAACAAGCTGTAGTTTTATTTTCCCGGAAGAGCCTCTTGTTTCTAGTACCTAATATTTGACATGGAGCATATCTGTGGCCAGGTTGATAATTCTTTTGGGAAACATGCCACTGTACTTAAGTTTTCAGATGATTATGTCAATATTGATGTGTCAAAGAAATGAACTGTGTACCTCTCTGATAAAAAATATCTGGGGAAAGGATTAGCAAAGGACAAGTCAGAGCAATAAACATTCCTTTCATTAATAATGTTCAAACAGTTCCTAAGGACATTTTATTCTTAAAATTTCCCAGAAACATTTATTGCTACTTGAGATGCATGGCAAGGGTGACCTCTGGACATTTCTGGAAGCATTGTGTCCACTATGCAGGGGTTGCAGCCTGGACCCAGCACCTAGGAGGCTCAGGCCAGGGACAGACTGACTCCTTCTGTGTGAGTCACCCAGCCGGGGAAACTTGGGTCAAGGGGATGAAAATTCCATCAACTGACACTTAGGAGACATTGCATTTCTTTTCCTTTAGTGACTGCCAGTGTGATAACTTACAAGAGTGGAAATGATCTGTGTGCAAGTGGAGAGGGGGGGAGTACCAGGGACAGAGGGCCAGGAGAGAGACCTGGACGGGTCCCTAGGAAGGGGCAGAGATGGGGGGGAGCAGGAGGAAGAGGTGACAGCTCAACTTCAGTGAAATCAACAGCAAAGGCCCAGCTCTCAGCTCTCTTGTCTCTCCTTTCCTTCATGCTGCTCCTTCCTGTAGCACCTTAAGGCAACAAACACAGAGATAATGGCTAGTATAGTTTGTATCTAGATGTCCCCCCAAAGCCTCATGCACTCATAAGTGGGGCTTTTCAGAGATGGTTGGATCTAGGGTAGGTGAGGCTAGGATGAAGGGTGCCCCATACTGGGTATAAGTGCTACCCACTTTAATGGCAGTAGACTGGATGGAATATAAAGGACAGAAAGAGGGCTGGTGCTGTCACTGCTTTGCTGCCTTCTGCCTGCCATGGACTCTTTCTCCTCTATGATGCCCCTCTACTAGGATACCTTGTCTTGGGACAGGCAACTGTGGACTGAAATCTCTACAAACTATGAGCTGCAATAAACCTTTCTTTCTTTGTCTCAGCAATGAGAAAAGTGACTAAGCCAGGGTCCTTTTAACATCATTCTTTCTCTAATACACATACAGAGACAAATTTGTGGGATGTTTAAAACCTAAAAGCAAAATAGAAATATAAAAAACTGTGGATTGATTTTAGGTAAAGCATTAGGAAAGCATGGATTCTAATATACACACATATATATATGTGTGTGTGTTCATATATATATATATATATATATATATATATATATTTTTTTTTTTTTTTTTTTTTTAAGACAGGGTCTCACTTTGTAGTTCAGGCTGGCCCTGAGCTCACTAGCCCAGGCAAGCCTCAAATTCAGCATGGATTCTAGTACTTTAAGGAAAACAAAGAACAATGTTTATGGTTGCCTTCTTATGCTCATGGACCAAGAAGTGGCTTGGGTAGGGCTGAGACTATGGCCTGGGCTTGCTTCAGTAATGCTCTGGGGTGGGAACAAGAAGTTGGTATGGAAGGTGCAGGGCCTCTCAGTCCATGGTGAAAGACCTTCTAGTTCACTGCTCTGTCCCTGATGCTGTCATTGAGGGTAAAGGTGGCTAATGTTTCTAGGTTCAGGGTCATTCAGGGTAATGTTTCTAGGTTCAGTAAATATCCATGAGAGATTGATCATCCAAACATTGATTTAAGACAAGGACCCCAAGTATATTTTATCCTGAGGACCAGCGCTTATTGACCAATACCAAAGTTCTGAAATGCTTTGTACAGAATGATACAAGCCTTGTCTGGGCTTAGTGGGATATCAACCATGAAGTTCAGGGGAGACAGGTGAATTTTTTTCCTTCTCTAATCTAAATTCTTTTAAATCATATTAACCTCAATTTTTTCTTTCTCTTTTCTCCATACATAGGTGAATTTTTTAAAAACTCAGACCATATCTGAAGTTGGATCTGATCTCTGTTACAAAACATAACTTTAGTCCTAGTTCTAAAGGCGGACAATGTAATCACTTGCATGTCAGGAGTCTCCCTTCTTAACCTTCTTCTCTTATGTACTCTTTTCTTATTTTGCCATCTTCTCTAGCCTCAATACTACATGTAATCCTGATATTGGTGAAGAAAGGGTGGAAAGCTCTCTATACTCCTGGGTGTGATGAGATTTCTTCAGTCTGTGCTACCCCAGGGAGAAGGAGAAGCTTTGGGTGTCCCACAAGACCATGCTTCAGTTAACATGGGCAGATGTGCTTTCAAGTCTGGGATGAATCCTTGTCTAAATCTGGCCATCTGGGCTGGTTTCCCCAGACCTGACCACTCCTGCTGAGGAGCAAGTCTTTGGCTCTTCAGATAGGGGGAGGAGACATTGAATTCTTTGGTGATGACTCTAGGAAAACAAGGGGCAAGCTTCCTTCCTTCACTTTAGTCCTATGAGACTGAAGCACCCTCATCAGCTTTCACTCAGCTTTTCTGTTCATCTCCTAGTAATTCAGGTAAACTGCCCTCAGAGCATCTTCAACATTGAAAACCTGACATCAAGATGTTCTTTCCTGTGGACCCCGTGCTCCTTAGTGAGCCACTGTGAATCAGAGCTAAGACCTCACTCCTGTGACCACCCTAGTATAGCTCTCTAGCAGGGGAACCCTCTTTTCTCATCCAGGGCAGAAGCTTGAGAGTGGTCCACCTCCACCCAACTTCACTCTCTGGAGGAGGCCATGAGATAGTGTGGGAGGTCAGGGACAAAGTGAGAGCTCAGATGCAGATCCCAGCTCCTTAGCTTAGATCTGAGGGAAGGTCACAAGACCCTCAGCTTACAAAACAAAATATTGTTGCTTTTAATAGGACTGTTGTGAGGACTGATTGAGTGCACGTGCGAAAAGCGGGTGTACCATGCAGCCTCCCGGAAGTACAAAAGTGCTGACTTTAGTGTTAGTGACACTTATTGAACCTAAATGTCGAGACACTGAATGACTTGCAGAGGACAAGGGAGTGGATGCAGGCTCCCCCATGCTCTCCTTTCCCACCCAACAGAGATGCAAAGAAACTCCTGGGCATAGGAGGAAAAGCAAAGTGAGGCGTTGGATTTTGAATGCTAATGCAGTGGCAGCCATATTGAAGGAAGCTCTTGGAGCCCTGATTGGCCTAGATAGTCTCTGATGTCCTTGTCACCTTGACGACTACGCTACTGAAGTTACAAGTATAGTGGGTCCCTCTACCCTAGTCTGGGTTATGCAGCAAGGAGGCCCGGACAGGGAGTGATGAGGACACAGCCCTTAGGGGAAAATGTGGTACTAAGAATAGCTGGCTGCACACAGTGATAAGGGCCCAGATGGTTGGGCACATCGGTTGGGGACAGGAAGGGTGGAGGTGGTAAGGAAAGGACGGGGTGATAAGATAGGGACTCCGACACAGGAATGTGCAACTGGAGCTCTGGAGATGCTCAGAGCTTGTGGCGGGTGAGGGGGCCGCTGGAGCCCTCCTGGCTGTGCCCTGCAGGTGGGAAGAAAGGGCCACCTCCAACTTGAGCACATCACAGACTCACAGAGCCAGCAGCCTTGAGAATCTGGTCATTCACTAGCACCTCATTCCCAGTGCTTTACTGGAAGAGAAGCCCCGGCTCAGACATGTAAAGGGACCGTGTTGAGGAGGCAGTCTGGTCTAATCACAGCTCTCTGGCTTCTCTCTTGTCTTCCCAAGATCTTCATCTCGGCCTTGCTGTGGATGCTGCAGCCTTGTGGCCACTAATTAGTGCCTGGGTGCACTGGGTGTCTCAGAGGGGGCCGGCGAAGGGCATGGGTGTTAGTAACCCCCCAGGAGCATTAAGCACCTTCTAAAATTGTGATGACTCTGATGTTTACTGACACTTAGGGTAAATATTCTGTTTTATATATATCCCCTGTCCTCAACCCTGTCTCCCATTTGAGTGCAAGAACAGAACTATATAGTTAGTAGATATCAACCCTGTTGGGGTTACTATTTATTTCATCTTTGTGAAACTTACAGAGACATTCCCACATGGCTAGAATTGTGGACTAAGGGAAATGTGCAAATCATGTTCAGGATCCCTGGGCCTTGTTTACAGCCCCACCCCCAACCCCTGCACTGACCAGCCAATGTGAGCTGTTGTCCTTTCTAGGAGTGTGACTTTGGGGGAGGGTAGAGGTTTTGGAGTACATTCACCCTTCCCCTTAAGCCCAGGACAGCACACTGACAGGGCTTCCCTGAGGTATTTCCCTGCCTTGCCTTGGGAGTTCCAAGACGGCAAGTTTAGGATACAAACATTGACCTGTTTCATAAGTGCCCAGAAAACAACCTCTTTGTATTCAGCTATCACTCAACCAAGAGGCAGCTGATGCCACACGAACATAACTCTTCAGGCATGGTCAGACTCGACAGGGGCTTGTAAGGTCTCTGGTGGAATCTTAATATGAAACCAGTTGGTGCTCTGATCAGAATTTAAGGGCTTTCGAGTTGTTCCAGAGTTGTGGGCTGCAGCAAGCCCGGAGGGAAGTTGTTGGAGGGTTGAGGAAGTAGTAGTGGGTCTGTGGGGGAAGCTCCAGTGCTCTGTGGCTAAGCCAGAATAAGCATGATTATTTCCACAAATCAAGCCATTTTCATGCATATTTCCCCTTGTGTCCTGATCTGTGTAATTATGGAATGCATATGTGTGGGAAGGAGTCTTTGGAAAACTAGTTCCTGTTCTTTGTCAAGAGGCTGAAAAGCTTAGGAAATTGGTTTGTGAAGAAATTCTGCAGTGGAGGGCTGGCAGGAATGCTAGGCGGTGGGGAGGGTGACGTGTCTGCGGCGGGGCCAGGCTGTGCTGCCTTCTGCGTGGTTCTCTAGCTCAGTAAAGGTCAGATGGGCCCGTGGTACAAAAGGAGGGTTTTGTTTTGTTTTGTTTTATTGTGATGTTGAAGATTGAACCCAGGGGGCTATCTATTGAGCTGCATCTATAGCCCTCTTTCATTAATTTAATTTTTATTTTGAGACAGGATTTCTGTAAATTGCTCTGTTGCCCAGGCTGGGCACACACTTTCAATCCTCCTGCCTTAGCCTCACAGAATTCTGGGATTGCAGGAATATGCCACCATGCCCAGCTTGGTGAGCATTTTCTTTCTCTCTTTTTGTTTTATTTTTTTCTTAAAATCTTTTCCCATAAAGAATGGTACATTTTAGATATGCATTAAGATCACATTTATCATTTGGAAATTTGTACATGGACAAATTGGTTATTTTTTCCCCCATTCCTCTACCATCCCTTCTCTCCCTGTTTGCAAAATACTGTTTCCAATTGTTTCCCTCTTTTCTCATATTTTTCCATCTCTTCTTTACTTTCTCCCACCCTCCCTCCCAACTTGCCCTACCTTTTTGGACTTTTTCTTCCTATTTTACATTATTTATTATACATTTTGGTATTCATTTACTCTTGTACTTTCTTACACTAGAGAACCTAGTTGGTATTTACACATGTGTGCCCTATTTATCGCCATACTCTTAGGTGAGCATTTACTTAATGTTGGGAGGCCTGGCACCCCTTGAGGGTACATTGGAACCATACCCTCTTTTGCTCACCTTTGTCACCTAAAAGCTGGTATTGCGTAAAACAAGAATGAATGAACACTCCATCATCATCCAGCACCTAGTTTCTTCAGATGTGCTGGGAAGGAGCTGGATTTCCTCAGAGAAGGACAGGATTTTAGGGTTCTTAAGACAGCTGTCTTAGAACACTGAAGGAGTCTCCTAGTAGGACTTTCACAAGTCTGGTGCCCACTCAAACCTACACAGTTCTGTGACTGCAGGGCATACTGAAAATTTTCTTATCTTAAGAATGTTAACCAGTGTGGTGCTCGGTGATGTATACAAATACTGAATCCTTGCAGCAACTTTGTATGTTCCCTGGTCAGCAAATGAGGCAAGTTCCTCTGCCAACAGGGCTCCCTTTAGATTCATGCTTAGCTCTAAAATCAGGCAGAATCCTACAGATTTCTGGAAAGTGATGTCCTCACTGGGAAGAAGGGAAAAGAACCCCAGGCTCATGGAGTTGGACATGAATTAGCAAGCAAAGAGCCTTGCAGGTGGCAGGTGGTATTGAGTGGATGACAAGTAATTGGATTAATGTCACCATCCCTTGTAGTCTTTGCCTACAGCTAGCTAGCCGAGGAGGTAATCGTGTCTGGAGTGGATAGCCTGCTTTACCTCTCGGGAGGAAAAACCTCTCAGGTGTTCAGGTTTAACTTAGAATGCTCATGACTTCTCCCCTGTGGCTTGCGTGCTGCAGTGTCCCAGAACTAAGAGGGCTGAGGGATTTTTGTCAAAAAAATGAAGGAGGTTGTATGCTTTTTTCAGTGAGTGGAAGGGGTAGATGAACATCTGTGGCACATGGCCCACCCCATAAGGCAGAGGAGCATGAGTCTATGCCATGCAGATGGTGTTCCAAGTGCCATGAGCTGGTGACAGCTTTGTTTCCTCCTCCATGATGCACAGTCTCACCCCCAAGGCCTCACGCCCAGCTCTTCCCTGCCTCTCCTGAGCTGGTTTGCATTCTGCTTTTATCTGCTCATCTGCTCTCCAAGCTTTCCTGTGGCTGCTGCTACCAGCTTCAAGGTTGCTATTCATACACCACCACCCCCCCCCCATTCTCCCTTGCTAGTTCCCTTGGTCACCTTGAGTCCATAACAAGTGGGTGTCTCTCAGCTGCCCTCCCCTAGTGGCCCTCGGGGTTTTCCCTGAGCATTCTGGTCACTTAAAACAAAAAGCAGCCGTGCAGTTAGGATCAGTACAGTGGACTATTCAGAGTGAGGACTCCTTTTGTCCCAGGTGCTGACTTTGGAACGTTCCTCTTGAGGTTTTGGTGCAGGGGAGAAGGATCGCCAGGGCAAAGATGGTGACAGAGAATGTCCCTGTGGGAAATTGACCCCATTCAAGGTGGTTGGTTTTCTGCTACTCCCACAATTGCTTGCTGTCTATCCACAGAATAAGTGATATTTTATTTGCAGCACATGGAAAGGTTATTTGTTTTGGGGACATAGCTTCCTGAGTGCAATTTTGTTTCCATACCCAGGACCTTTACATAAACAAGATGATATGAGTAATGATTTTCATAGCTTTTGTGGGCAGTAACCAAATACCTGTGAAAGGACCCGGCCTAGGTGGAAAACCAATTTGCTGTTTCCAATCCTCTGAGTACCCAGGGTTCCTGAAAGTCAGCCAGTTCTTGTTGAGAGGATAAAATCCTCAAACTCAGAAAATGATGTTGGCTGAAAAAAAAATGAAAGTCTCTAACCAAAGTTTAAAAGAGTGCTAATCGCAAATTCCACATTTCTATATGGCATATTTTGTCATGATCGTCATTAAGACTTCTATATGATTTCTTTTACAAATTTTCAAGTATGAATTAGTATCTGTTAGTGTTTTTAATGAACACATTTGAAGGAGATACATGGAAAATCTTGGGATTGCTGGAGCTGACATCTTGCCAGCCATTCTAAAAACAGTCCCTTGCAAGTTACTGAACATCATGCATCTTTTATGAATGAGGAGGAAATTATCTTGTATAAGGTCACATATTTAATATGTGAAGAAGTTAGAATTTTACAAGCAGCTTTGTTGAGAGGTTTACATGGTGCAGAACTCCTCCTTTTAGAGGATACAATTTAATAACTTTTTTTTTTGAGAGAGAGGGTCTCGCTTTGTAGTTCAGGCTAGCCCTGAACTCACTATGTAGCCCAGGCAAGCCTTGAACTCAGCAATCCTCCTATCTCTGCCTCCCAAGCGCTGGGATGACAGGCGTGAGCCACCACGCCTGGCACTGTGGTATGTGGTATTGATTGCTGGTGGGCATGAGTCTCCAGGCCCAGCATTCTATGTGCTTACCAGGATGGAACTCAGGACCTTGCGCTTGCGAGGCAGGTGCTGGAACCACTGAGCTAAATCTCCGGCCCTTAATAATTTTTAATATATTCAAAATATTGTGTAGTCATTGCCAATTCCTAATTCTAGAATATTTCCATCATCCCCATAGAAAACCTCTTGCTCATTAACAGCTCCTCCTAAATCTGTTCTTCTTCCAGCCCTAGGGAATCCCTGACCCACTTTCTGTCTGTGTTAGTCAGCTTTCTATTGCTGTGATAAAATACCTGAAAAAAAAAATCAACTTAAGGGAGGAAAGGTGGGCTGTGATTTCAAAGGTTTTCACCCATGGTTGGTTGACTATTGTCTGGGGTTTGTGGTGAGGCAATGTCAAGGTAGAGTGTATAGCATGGAGTAAAGTTGCTCACCTGGTAACTGGAGAGGAAACGAGAGAGAGGGGTTCTGGGGCCCAAATGTCCCCTTCAGAGACATGTCCCCAAATGACCTGACCTCTCCTACACAGTTTCTTCACCTTTTAAAGTTTCACCACTCACAGTAGTGTCATAGACTGATGAGCCTTCAGCACCTGTATCTTTAGAGAACATTTAAAACCCAGATCATAGTACAATCTCTGTGCATTTGCTTATTCTGGACAGTGCGTCTAAACAGAATCTTAAAATATGTAGCCTTTGGGACCAGCCTTTTTGATTGAGCATATTATTTTGAGTTGTATCTACATTGTAACATGTATTGGTGTGTGAGTCTATTGCATATACTGCATTTCATTTAGCCATTGAGTTAATTGATAGAGTAAATGAAATAAAGGGTGCTCCAGGCTTGGCCCACCCGAAGCATGGTTTTTGAACCTGCAGCACCAGCTGCTTTACTCCAGATTGCCTGATCTTTTATCCCCGAGTAACCTTTTTTTTAAATTGAATTCTTTATTGGTACAATTTATATACATCTCAAAATCACATATAACATTGGGAAATTTGTACCAGTATATGCCACAAGTTAATTCTCATTTTTACCCATATCCCTACCCACTCCCCCTCCTCCCCCCTTTATACATGCTCTTTTATTTTCTTTCTGTATCATATTTATTCCTTCCCCTCATCA